>JAGFNQ010005361.1:136905-218589 GCA_024364735.1 Boesenbergia rotunda
CAAGTAGTATCTTTCTCGTCCATTGGATTTTCTAATTACTCTCATGTATTTTAGAGACTCGCACTCTAAACATGATATACTTTGGCCAGAGGTTTTGAGTAACAATCCGACGATAGGCCTGGGTATACATCTCCTCGCAAGGAGTGGTGAATCCTTTGTAGGCTGTTCAAACATCTTCGGGCACTTCGGCTCATACCCAATCATCCTGGGTCCACACCTCCTTGGAGATGCTTGCTTAAGATGTTAAAGTATAAGTCTCCATGACCAAGATGACTTGAACACTGCAAGTCAAAGGAACATCACACTTAAGCTGCAGTAAGAACTTCATTGACATATCTATATAGATAACCATATGAAGTTTTACAGCTAGTCACTCCAATGAACTAGTTCCCTTAACTAGCATCCATGTTTATCTCTGGACATCCCAATGTCACCAGCCAGTGAGAATCAGCTGATTAGAGAATAACCCATGCTAGTCTCAACAGAATCGATAGTGTCCGTTTTTATCAATTCATCGACTAGAGATAATTTCAATACTTCACAATTGCACATATAGAGATAATCACTAGTTGTGATCCCATCACAAATTCTCTTATGCTGTGAATTGTATTGCGGACATTCAGTAAATGAGTTTAAGATCCCAATCAAATACACAAACATGTATACTCAAGTAGTGAATTATCATTTATTAAAATAAATGTTTACAATCATAAGGCGATTGCCTTAGGACACTTCTCTCATATCACTAACAGGGCCTGAAATAAAGCTACTTCAGGCCCAACGTGGGCCTGAAATAAAGTTATTTCAGGCCCAACGTGGGCCTGAAATTATAATTTGAGGTTTGGGACTCCTAAAATCCACTGATTGACCCACTAATGAGGTTGGTGAAAGTATTTTAGGTGTCTGAAAGCTCAAAGCTATAATTTTGTCCAAAGCTATAGGTGTAGTTTAGTTCCATCAGTGGATTTTGCTCAAAACCCACTGATGGACCTCCCATATCTGGATTTCTGAAAAAACATTATCAGTAGTTAGGGTTGAGGTTGGAGAATGTATTTTAGGTGTCTGAAACCTCAAATTATAATTTTGTCCAATGCTATAGGTGTAGTTTAGTTCCATCAGTGGGTTTTGCTCAAAACCTACTGATGGACCTCCCATATCTGGATTTCTATAAAACCATTATCAGTAGTTAGGGTTGAGGTTGGAGAAAGTATTTTAGGTGTCCGAAACCTCAAATTATAATTTTGTCAAAAGCTATAGGTGTAGTTTAGTTCCATCAGTGGGTTTTGCTCAAAACCCCTCCCATATCTTTTTTATATAATATATATTGTTGATTAAATTATATAATAATTTTTATAATAATATTCTATATTTACCTACAAGATGTGACGGAATAGATCATTTGGCACACAACAGTGCAGCAACTGGCACACAACAGTGCATTATCAGTTATAATATCTGACCGTATCACTTGGCACACAACAGTGCAACAACTGGATTTGAATAAACATCACCCAACTGTTTTGTTTTTGTTGACAATATATTATATAGAATAACAACATCTACATAATCATAACAACATCCACATAATGAGATTTTTCCATACAAATGGAGGTCAATCGACAGCAATGGATTTTTACATCACCAATACAGCATTCAGATTATCTCAAGTTTTACAAAACATGTCCCTCAAAATATTAACTGTCAGCTCAAATCTGATTCTACTCATGTCTCCTTGTTTGAAATCCATCTTCTCATCGTATAGAAGACATCGAACATATTGCATGACAAAGAAGGCACAGTCCACGCTGAAATTAACAAACACTTTTTTAGATTTCAATAAGTCGGTTTATAAAATACTTTCTTATTTTTAAAAATTTTTAACCTCTTCCTCATTTAGTTACCTATGTTCTTGTTGGGGACATTTTTGTCTGGCGGAGGGTCATTTGTCCAAGGGATGATGACTTTGTAGATACGGATGAATAGTCGTAACTTCCTCGCGAGTATATTGTTTAAGTTCTTTTACCTGTCAAACATATCATGAATTTATTAATCACCATCAATGACATTTTAGACAAAATGATGACCATATATAAGAATAAAGGAAGGTTGCTCACTGCTGTGTCAAATTCATGCTTATATTTACGGCCACTAGCAAGAGAATTAAAATGATTAAAAGTCATGGATTCTGTATCCACCGCCAACAAGTGAAAGTGTGTATTATCACTGCACAAAGGGATTAAAATAAATCTAAACCCTTGTTCTAGCATATCAGTCTTTATCACTTGTTGCAGAGAAATCTTTCTTGACGATCTGATTGATGCCTACAAATATGCATTCACAAAATTAATAATACCCATATCATAATATTAGTTCTTCTACAATCTATCTGTTTAATTAATATACATCACTTACTGTGAAGAAGGTTAAACAATATATTGACTTGTTGTATGGCCTACCACATGCGGATGCTCCCCTAAATAAAATTTTACAAAAGGCATCAATGACCTCGCCTTTTGTAAAAACCTCTCCATTGAGGATTTGTAAGAATGAATGCAAATTCAAAGCAAAGGGTGCTTCCTCCCAGATAAATTCATTTGCCAACCTGCCATGTAAATTGATAAGATTATATATTACATAAAAAGATATATTAACTAAACTAAACTATATTTTGTAACTTACTTTAGGTTCTCCAATCTATTTATCAGGTAGGTCACTTCTTTATCTTGATTTTTCTTCTTTGTATTCATAAAATGTTTCTTCACAAACTACATCGATAAAATTTATTTAGACCAAACTAATTATTGACCATATTCAATACAATTGACGTATTTTAAATGAATTTAACACACTTACATCAATGCCTTGTTGCCTCATTTTGTATAGTTCGAAGGTTCTTCTTGTTTCCTCCTCTATGTCTTCTTCAGACATGACTTCCATTACATTAATGTTTTCTCTTGCTTCATCCATATCCTCCTCACTAAGTTTCCTTTTTCCTTTATCCATGACATTTGATATTTGTTTCTTGTCCCGCTTCCCCTTAGGTAAAAGCTGGTGCCATACTGGACTGTCAATTGGAGTATCCCTGTAATCATACCGAGTTCGGTCACGTCCTCTCCTAGGTGTACAAGATACTGGATCAGAAAGAGCATCGACTACAGGATAGCTTTCTTGACCCTCCATGCCTTTTTTTCAATAATTGAAAGTAATTCCTTAACCCTTTCATTCAAACATATATTCTCCTCTGTTAGCTCCTTGATTCGGTTGTCTTTAAGAATGCATTCACCACATAGCCTAACATCTCCTTCTGATGTCTCCATTGGTCGTGGTATCTCATCATCGATATCAAGGTTCTCAAACAATGTGTTTTCATGTAGGTTAGGAATTAATTCAACAATAACCTGTCAATTACGAAGTACACAAATGTTACTACCTCTATATCAAACTAAGATAGATCACATTTAAGAATAATTACCTCTTCGGACGAGAGTCGGTCGACAAGGCCCCTCACCCTACTAATATGCGAAGGAATATTCCTCCACTTATTTATTCGGGGTCCTTCAACATTGAATGGTTTTGTAATTGGTACATGCTCCAAAAACCATGCCTACACAAAGTTTTCCAGCCAATTACATTATTGACATCAAAATATTATAAAATTTAACAAGATAATTCTACTCACTGCCAAAAGCCCTGCAAATCCCTTTAGGTAAGGGAGGTTGGTGGTGCTCTGGTTTCCCTGAGTTGATGAAAATAAGTCCCCAATCTTAGGTAATTGTGGAGACAAAAATTGATGGATAGCTTCTACCCAGTTAAATCTACCTAGATTGTCATAATCATCTACTATATCTACAAGACCTAGAGGAACCTTATATGTACTAGACGAAAATAAAACACAAACAAATATATACAAAATATAAAATTTACACACTAATAACACATCATCCTCTGATTCAACACTTTTAGAAAAATGTTTAAGTAACTCCTCAAGTCTTGTTCTGGTAGGTTGTTTTTCTTTTGAGAAGTAAGTACGATAGAGGTCACCCGATGCTTTAGTTGAATTAATAGGGACCAAAACACCACGGTCCACCATACCCAGTATCAAAGCAACATCTCGTCTGGAGAACGCAATCGGTACACCTGAAACAATTACAATATTTAGTTATCATCAAGAATATAGGCTTCAAATTATTCCACGTTGGGCCTGAAATGAATTCAATTCAGGCCCAACGTGGGCCTGAGGTTCATACATTTCAGGCCCAACGTGGGCCTGAAATGTATTCATTTCAGGCCCAACGTGGTCCTGAAATGTATTCATTTCAGGCCCACGTCGGGCCTGAATTGAATTCATTTCAGGCCCGAGGTGGGCCTGAAATGTATTCATTTCAGGCCTAACGAGGGCCTGAACTAAAATAACTTCAGGCCCTCGGTAGGTCTGAAATGATTTTATTTCAGGCCTACCGAGGGCCTGAAGTCAATTTCACTTCAGGCCCTCAGTAGCCCTGAAATGAAATGATTAAAATTTATCAAAAACTAATCATTTCAGGCTATCTATAATACTGTTTTATCTTACTATAGATATTGTCTACAATTCATAATTAAAACTATTACCTGAGAATTTAAAAACTTGCGAGGTTGAATCCCAACTTTCAAATATATTAACCAAAATTCCACGGATATGCTGCAATTCTTGTATGTCCAAGAAAAAACTGAAAGGCGACCCTTTGATCTTCGCAATATGTCGATCATTTAAAATTTCAAATGCTTCAAAAAATTATTTAAAGTGCCCTAAAACACTGCACCAACGTAATTTTTGTCCAAATTCATCTGAATCCTACAGTTTATATACATTACAAATTTATTCAGCAAAATAATTTTAAACATGTTGACAAACTATGCTGGTGTGACCTAAGCATATTGCTAACATACCTTGGTGGATAATGCCAAGGAAGAAGACGCTGAACCACCCCTTTTTCCTGACATTATCAAATAAATCAACCGTGCAGAAACCCTAACCCCTTGGTGGATAATGCCGATCAGTCTGGACTTCAACGTTAAGACTAAAACCCGCCTCAGGATCACACAGAAACGCTTTCGAGAATTGCCTAGGTTTTGGTTGTCCGCAGGGTTTCGGGGGATTAGCTCGCGACTATATCACAGATAGGGCACGCTCAATGTCCTCCACCTTCAAACCTTCATTTACGTTGTTGCGCTAACAAAGAATGGAGAAAAATACGACTGCTACCCATCCCGAACCACAAATTATTATTTTATTGATAAAGTGGTTCGGTTGTCTCGAAAAGGTGTTTGATAAAGTCATTCTTTGGCGGGAGGGGTATAAAAGTAACTTCACTATATGAGATGCGCCCTTTGGTATAATAGAAACCATGGTACTCCTTTCGGTAATTACGAATTGTTGGATACGCCCTTTGGTAAATTGCCGTACTATATTAGATTAACTAACAAGGTGTATATTTGATATTGTTACAACAAAACAACTTAGATAGCACTAACGATTTATCTCACAGGCAATGTGTTCCGGAAGAAATCGACGTCGACGGTCAGTCATTAGGGTTCAACCCACGCGGACGCTGACGCTGGAGGAAGAACTTCACACCCTGCGAAATTAACACGAGTGTCAGGGGAACACACCGAAAGTTAGGGAGAGCGTAACCTCTTTACCGGAGGGGTTGTAGTACCTTTTATACCTACGATGGTTGTCTCATGAGTCTCCATGATCTTTACCACGTCCCCTCAATTGTCGGTTATAGATAATCTTTGCAACGGTCAACGCTGTCATTAAGTTCGGACCGTTGCGATAATTATGGGTCATGATGACTCCGCGATAATGGTTATCTGCAGGTCCGAATAAAGGGGGACCGTTCCTTGAGGACGAAGTCTTCCTGGGCTCTGCTTCCCCGAGGTGATCTCAGGGTCTTCTGGCCTGGGGGGGCCCGGGTATTCTGCCTTGCCGAGGTGGTCTCGGGGAACTGGCTTCCTGAGGTAATCTTGAGAGTGTGTCCTCTGATTTGAACTCTGGGGTGTGTCTACCCGCTAGCCGGGGGGTCCCGGGGGATCCCTTTCCCGAGAGGGTCTCGGGAGCTCTGGAAAGAGAGTCGTTCAGACTCGCTATATCTTGCCACACAGCTTCTTCAGCCCACGTGTCAGCCACGGGATACTCAACCCCATCATAAGTCCCTCCCTTCAAGTCTGATCGAAGGAAGTGTGTATGACTGATTAGACTAGTGTGGTGATGAAGAAGCTATGTCCCAGTGGGTCCTTGCACCCGTTACTGCTTCCTTGGCAGTTATATTGAGTCCAAGAATTGTAGAATTTACCCCGGGTCTCGAGACAATCCCTTTTTGGATTTGTGTTCCCAAAAAGGCTGTTATGGTTTCCGAGGTACTGCAATGATACATGTTCATCCTTCATAAAGGCCCATGGCACTCTTTAATGGCGATAAAGCCCCTTCGCGAATTCCTCGTCGCCACGTGCCCCAATTGCCCTCTTCGCGATCTCTTACTGATGTGCGCAGCTGTAGCAGGTTCATGTCAAGCGTTGTTCCATGACACTTCCCTGATGTGGTGGTTTGTTGCTGTCCACGTGCCTTGCCCCTATTGCACACACGCGGGCGGCTTCCTCCGTATAAGAAGGGGTGGCGAAGACGTTCGGACACCTTCTGGCTTCGCTGTTTGGTGAACCTCGTCTTCGTCTTCTTCCTTAAGAATTCTTTTCACGTAAGTCTTCTGCCTCTTTCCCGTATTTTTCCTTAGGAACCATGGAAGGTTATCAAGTTGAGTGGTATGAGTCTGCCTCTTCGAAAGTGAGGCCGGAGGCTTTGCAGGCAGCCATTGAGGCCTACGGAATTGCGGGCAAGATGGCAGTGGTGATCCCTAAAGTAGACCAAACGTCGGTGAAGCCTCCCGTAGGTTTCTTTACCTTCTTTTTGGGACAAGTAGAGTCGGGGCTCCGCTTCTCCATTCCGCCTTTTTTCATAAATATTGCCTCCTATTTTGATATCCCCCTTCATCATATGGCTCCCAACGCCTTTGCTCAGATGAGAGATGGGTGGGGCGTACATCATCTTCAAGCTCTTCGACACCCCCCCTGACCCCTCGTCTTTTTCATTCATTCTTCGTTCTGATCGGCTCACGAGGGGCTTTTAGCTTTTCAACGCGTCCTGGGCATAGGTTCTTAGGAGGGTTCCCTTCCTCGCACAAAGAGTGGAAGGAGAATTTTTTCTTCATCCGACCGCCTACGCAGCCCTTCAGTCCTCTCCGCTAGATGGAAGATCTGCCAACTCCTCCCTCACTAGGGAATTTCCTCCATAGTCCAGCCTACTAGCGGGCCAAGAACATACTCTCCGGCATGGAGTTCAATGGCCCAGGTCTGGTACAGAGTGAGGAGCTCATGTATCGAGCGAGCCTTAGCTCTAAAGTGACCTGAATTAGCCCCAACTTTGGTACGTTCATCTTTTTCATCAATGCTTGTTAGTTCTTGATGTCCTCTTGCCTAGTTATTGCAGAGGAACTCATGTTTTCGAGGGCGATGCACCGACTTATCAAGTGGGAGGAGACCAACAAGGAGGCTCTAGATCCTCCCCCAACCGCTCCTGGTGCTCCTGGTGTGCCCTCTGCTTTAGTCGAATCCTCGGAGGGGACTGCTGAATCGTCCAGCGAGTATGCTATGCCAGAGTGGGCAGAGGCTCCTATTGCGCCTCCGCCGTTTACTGACACGGGGACTTCAGGTCCGTCGGTTGACCCGAAGATGAGCGTCCCTTTGGGGGATGACCCAGCCCCGGCTGCTGTCCATCCAGAGGGGGTCACAAGGAGTTGTCACCCCTTGCGGCCCCATCAACATCCTCATTCTCTGGTCGGCAAAAGAGGAAGGTCCCGGAAGGCTTAGGCCCCAGATGGAAAAGGCTGAGCCCCAGTGGTCCCAGCACACTTCTATCTATTCCTGAGGAGGAGGTTCCACCGTCCGATGGTGAGGAAGCTATTCCTCCATCTCCACCTTTTTCGTCGACTGCCGCTTCAGAGGTAAGTGGTCAGGCCTCCAACTCTTCTTCGGTTGACCCTGCCGAGGTCACAAAAGGTAAGCAAGGATTACCCACCCATTATTGAATGCAGCTTGACCGCCTCCGCAAAAGGCTAGATGTGGCATCGGCGGCTTCCATGCACTCTTTCCCCCTGGTGCAGTTGAAGGAGGTCCCTGTCGAGGGCCTTTCTTTCGAGGGGACTTCCAGCTCTGAGGAGAGTGAGCCGACACTTCTGCACTGCCATCTGGAGCTCCTACCATCCAGTCACTTCCCCTGCGCAGGGGCTCGCTGCCTTCAGGGAGCCGGGTTGACCCCCCGAGATCTCCAAGAGGGGAAGCCATACGAGTCGCTGTGGGGCCTTTCACTATCCTCCACAAGTCCCTTTTAAATGTGTGTATTCCAGGTACATAGGTTATTTCCTTGTATGCTTTATAATTCCTTGGTGCATGATAGGCGGCTGAAGATGCCTGACCGCCGGTCGTGACTTGTACGCCTAGCCAGAGATTGAGGCCTTGACCCGCCAGGCACTGCGAGCAGAGGCCGCAGTCGACCACGAGCACAGAGCAGGACTTATGCAAGCAGGGGTCAGCAGGGCTCTCCGAGCAAGGGTGGAGCATCAGCTGGACACCTTGATGGCCATGAAGTCCTCCCTACAGAGTTCCCGACACCGAAAATGTCTGGCGTCCGAGAGGGCTATGCATCACCAACGACTTGCTTCGGGTGACTCAAGACCGGGATCAGCTTCCAGTGAAAGAGAAGAAGATGTCAGGGGATATCCGCCTTCTAGAGGGCTCTGCCTGGAGATCGAATGAACGTGTCAAAGACCAAGCACGCCAGCTCGCCCAGAAGGAGTCTGACCTCATGATGGCGGTTGATCGCTTGTCTGACTTCGAGGAAGATCTGGCCTAGGCGCGGTCGGAACTATGGGCCACCTCGGACAGGCTCAAGGAGGCTCTGGCGGACCAAGACAAAATGTCTACCGAGATGGAGCAACTAAAGCGTACCTAGGAGGCAGCTGAGGCCAATTGTGCAACCTTCGGGCTGCTGAGGCTTCCCGTATTAAAGAGGCTGAGGCAGACTTCAAGGTTAAGTTCTTGGAATCGGATGAATTCAGCGATATCATTGTCGGCTAGGTAATGAAGCGCTTGACACAAGGCTTCCACGGGGCCATCGACCAGTTGAAGAAGGCCCAACTTTTGCCTCCGGATGCCGACCTAGGTTTCATAAGCATCAACTGAGTTTGGGAAGAGCTTTCGCCCGAGGACAAAGAGCTATAGGATTATTTGCTACCCGGGAGCTTGGACCCTATCTACCCCTTTTTGATTATAATGAAAATATTTCTTTGTCTGACTGCCCTGAGTATGCTTTTGCGTTTGTCTCCTTGTACTATTTGTCTCCGTTGGGAGGACCAAGAGTGTGGAGGGATCAGCATTTCTCTCTGACTCCAAGAGCCAGGTTGCCAATTAACCTTCTTGGAAAAGAGGCATTCCCTCTCAGCCCCTGGGGTGAGGGAGTCAGGGAGCCACTGTTCGTCCCCCATAGCCCCTTGGGATGGTTCTAGGGACCTAGAATTCCCTGTGATACCTGTTGGTGCAAGTTGTTGGGAACGAGATGGCTAGAGAGGGGGGGTGAATATAGCCAATCGCTTCTTCTTAGAAGAGTTATCAAATTTCTGCACTTGAATTTATTAATAGCACAGCGGAAGTATGGGAAAACAAAACTTGCAGAAACTAAAACCAAAACCTAACTAGCAAGATTAGCAAGATCGCTAACAAGGAGATTTTACAAGGTTCGGGGATAACTTGCCCCTACTCCTTGGCGTGCCCTTAAGGTGGGCGATCCCTTGATCGTCGGCAGATCAAGCCCCGGTGATCACCGGATATGAAGCAACCTCCTTCTTGGTGGAGAAACCTCCCCACAGTGTGTTTCAAACAATGATATAGAATGAGCACAAAGAAACAACAAGAAGGATCTTACTCAACCACTTAGCAAGGACAAAAACACAGCAAGCTTCCCTGAGCTCCACCCAGTGGCGATCTCACGCAGAACCCTTCTCCGTGTCTTCCCACTGTCGGACTCCAAGCCTCTTGTTTTCTCCTTCAAGCGCTCAAGTATGATGATTGCTTCTCAATAGCTTGCTCAGAATGATTGAAGAACTCAAGAACAGCAAGCTTAATGTGGAGCAAAAACAAAACGCAGGAACTCAAGAGCACAAGACTCAATAATTTTTGAACACTACAACTCTCGTTCCTTTTGTTTCTCCGCTAAGCAACAGATGATCTCATCTCCAGCAGCCTACAGCTGCCTCACTGCCAACGCGCCAGCTACACTGAACCCTAACTGAACTTCCTGAGCTCCCTCAGCCAAGCTTCAGTCAGCAGCTTCAGTCCTGCATCCAGCCGTTGCAACCTGTGTGGAGAAAGGGACAAACCTGCTCCAAGGAAAGCTCTCTTTGACTTCTCCTTGAGTGTTTGAATCCTCCCCTGTCACCTGAAACTTACTCAGAGTATTAGAGCAGCAAATCAAACAGCATATCAAATATCAGAGGAAAGTGGCAGCGAATCGGTTGTGTTCAGACGCGATCAGAGCGTCTGACAATGCAATTTGAATTAAAGTGATCGGTCACCGGACCGATCAAAGAGCCTCCTGATCGGTCACCAGACCGATCAGGCTGGTTCCAGACCGATCAGGCTCCGTCCTGATCGATCCCCAATGCTCAATCAGAAATCGCGATTTCTTTGAGATTCTCCTTGACCGATCACCAGACCGATCCCAGGTCGTGGATCGTTCACCGGACCGATCCACCCTTATATTGGGCGATTTCTGAGTTTCGCAGGCTAAGCCTTCTGATCGGTCACCGGACCGATCAGGCAGCCTCCTAATTGGTCACCAGACCGATCAGAACCTGACCAGACCGATCAGGCTCCGTCCTGATTGATCATAGAGAGGAACCTGCGACGCTTGATCGTTCTCCGGAATGATCTGCACAGTAAACCTGATCGGTCATCAGACCGATCAGGAGTAGTTCAGCAAAGGAACTCAACCTCACTGCTCGCTCCCTGATCGGTCACCAGACCGATCGGGAGCCAGTCAATGGGTGAAACGCATACTCCCTGATCGGTCACCAGATCGATCAGAAGCATCACAGTAGGTTCCCAACCTCACTGTGTGCTCCCTGATCGGTCACCCGACCGATCAGTCATCGCTGGATCGATCACCAGACCGATCCACGAAGGAGCAGCGTGCCAGAATCCCTGATCGATCACCAGACCGATCCAGGGACTCAAACTCAGCCCTCCAAGCTAAGTTTCCATCCACCTTAGCCCTCCAAGCTAAGGATTTTTCATCTAACTCTCCAAGTTGGGAATTTGCACCTAACCCTCCAAGTTAGGACTTTGCACCTAGCCCTCCAAGCTAGGATTTTTCACCTAGCCCTCCAAGCTAGGACTTTTCACCCAACCCTTCCGAGTTAGAACATCATCCAACCTAGCCCTCCAAGCTAGGCACCTGACCCTCCAAGCCAGGACTTTTTCACCTAATTCTCCAGGATGGGAATTTGCACCTAACCCTCCAAGTTAGGACTTTTCACCTAGCCCTCCAAGCTAGGACTTTTCACCCAACCCTTTCGAATTAGGACTTTTCCAACACCTAGCCCTCCAAGCTAGGACTTTTCAACACCTAACCCTCCAGGTCAGGACTTTTCAACACCTAGCCCTCCAGGCTAGAATCCTCCAAATCATGCCTAATCCTCGATCAGGACTTAATCATAATCATCATCATCAACAACCTAAACTAAAATCGTTGTCAACACCAAAACAACAATCAGGGCCAGACTGCATCAACACAAGTTGCATCAGTGATGTCCTCTTTTAAGTGTTGTAATATTTGATAATATACTTAAGTCAGTGATACATTGAACAAGGGAAGGGTGAGCAAAGGAAGAGTACCAAAGTAGAAGAAAGACCTAGTAAAGCTAGGCAATAAGTCCTGGGTCGAAGAATTGGGCACTAAGTCTTGATCATAGATTGGGCACTAAGTCCTGGCAAAGGGCTGGGCATCGAAGACCTGACCGGAAGTTGGGCACGAAGTCTTAGTCGAGGAATGGGCAAGAAGTCCTGGCCGAGGGTTGGGCACTGAAGACCTGGTTCGAGGAATTGGGCACGAAGACCTGGCCGAAGGTTGGGCACCGAAGTCCTGGACCTAGAGTTTGGGCACGAAGTCTTCGTCCGAGAGACCAAGCAACTTAGCTGAGTGATGACTAAGGACAGAAGTAGAGACGGGTCAGGGTTCGGACGTCCCGAGATCCGAGAGTATCGGAGGCTAAGTAAAAGTCCACCCGAAGGACTGGGTGACAACCATCTCCTGAAATGAGTAGGTGAAAGGCGCGTTCTCGGGGGTGGCAACTTGCGTCGGTTCGACCTAGGGTTTCGTGGAAATCCGAAGTCAGAACCAAGTCCTTAAGGTTAAAATGTGTGTATATTTACTTTGTATTTGTGTATCTTACAGGTACCAAGAATAGAAGACAAAGCAGGAAAAAACTAGGCTGGAACTAGCCAAGCTAGGCGCCCCCATTAATGGGGGCGCCCAAAAGGATCCAGGCGCCCCCATCAATGGGGGCGCCTAGGTCAAAGAAGAAAACCATGTTCGGTGAAGGAAGGCAGAACAGACTTCCATTCAGGCGCCCGGGATGATACAGGTGCCCAAGTTGAAAGCTGTATTTGCTGCTGCGAGTTCGAAGCAGAGATAAGCTTTCATTCAAGCGCCTAGGAGGTCCAGGGCGCCCTGGTCAAAAGTTTTATCAGTTGCGACGAGTTCGGCGCAGAGATAAGGTTTGACCAAGCCCTATGGGGCGCCCCCATCAACATAGGCGCCCGAATGAAGCCCTCAGCTTCAAACACAACTTCCAAGATCCATTTTGAGGTTTCAGACTGACAACAAAGCGCTAACGACGAGGCTCTACGACCGGGAGGCTCCAGGAGGAAGTGCGCGGCATTTCGGAGGTCCAGATCGGCCAAGTTTCAAATCTTGTTTGTTCGGTTTGCTTTTATTATTCCACACTCAATTTACTATATTTTTTACTGTAATTATTGTACTGTAAGACGGGTTTCTCCGCCTCCGGAAAGTCCGGAAAGGAGACCATTAGTGGACGGGCGTTCCCGTGCATAGGCCTTGGATGTACTGACCCTGGGGGGGTCGGGAACCAAGTAAAAATCCCGCGTGCTATCTGTGTCGTTGTTTGTTTTCTTTATTCTATATATTTTCCACTGCACTAACGCTTTATCCAGAATGAACGAAAGTTTACGAGTTTCTCGAAAGATTTATGGTCGATATTCACCCCCCCCTCTATCGACGGCACCGGTCCTACAATACCAGGTGCCTTCTGGGGTTTTCGGGGTTGATCTCGGGTGTGGATCTCCCCAAGATAGTCCCGAAAGCCAAACCGCCAAGCCCGCAGCTGTTTTTCCGTGGGACCCATGTTGGCTCCTTTCTGTATTGAGTGTTTGCGGCCTCCGAACCATTGTCTTCGAGCCCCAAGCGATCCATTGAATGGACCCATAAAGGGTTGCGAATTCCCAGGCGCTGCAGGGGCATGCCAATCAAAAGTGACAAAAAAGACACAATGCTTTAGAATTGGCGTCTATTACTGCTCCTGCGTCGTGCTCTCATTAAATGCAGATAGGCAGCCCTCTCTATAAAGGTGGAAGGTCAACGCGTTCATTCCCATCTATCTTTCCTTTCCCTTCTCATGGACTAGAAAGGGAAAAGAGGTTGCAACCTGGAAGGCAACCCGACCAGGGAGGAGGTTCACCGCCCAATGGGGTGCAAAGCCCCATCTGCCCAGGCTAAGTCAAGTGCTCCCAGAATCCCTTATGAGGCATACAACCTTCCGGTACATCCTCCATCATCCCCCCTTATAACAGGGGTTTTTTTGCATCATTGGGGAGCATAGCAGAGATGATGTTGCATCTTTCCCGGAAGAGTACGGTGGAGATGGAACCACATGTTTCACCGGAGAGTCCAAAAAAGACATCACATGTTTCGCCGAGGGGCATGACAGAGATGATATCATTTGTTTCACCCGGGAGCATCTCCTGGAGGCTCATCTTCTGTCCCTCTCCGGGTGCACAGTGTCTCCTGGTGGTTCATCTCTTGTTCGTCTCAAATGCTCTCCTCCATCAGATCGCTTGTTTACCCAGGTTTTGGGCATCGACCCTCGGTCGGGTCTGGAGTAGTTTGTCATCCGAGGAGGAGTTGTAGCTGCAGCTTCCCCTTCTCTTCCCTTTGTATTTTGCAATTCATATTGTTCTTACATGGGAGTTGACTGTAAGAAGCAATCAGGGTCTTTGTATAGAACTGTTTCGTCCATGAGTACCCCAAGTTATTCCTGTTCCTCTTTCGCCCGTGAATGGTCATGAGAAGGGAGGACCCAACAGTCCCAGCCACGGCCGAAGATTCAAGGGTCCTGACCATAATAAAGATGACTCCCCTCTCACCCGACACTAGAAGACGGTTCCGCGCTAAGTGACCATGCAGGGATGCTGCAGCGATAGGGGAGAACCCGGGCAAAGGAGTAATCTCCTCTACTGGATCCATTGATTGTATCCCCTATTCTTTTTATTCCTTTGAGATGTCATTGTCAATGTATTTCGCATAGAAATAAAGGAAACCGCTTGTTACCTTTGACGTGTACTTGCTTTGAGCAATAATCAAATATTCTGCTGGTTTTACCTGGTCTGAGGGTGCTTGTTTCAAATCGAGCAGGTTGTGTGTTAACCTTTTGTCCTCGAGCCACCTCCATTTCCCAGTTAGAGGTGGTTGGGGTTGCTTAGATCTTGGTTGGGTATCTGCAGCACCCCGCCCAAGCCTAAGTACCTTGGGCGTCCGCAGTGCTGCGAGGTATTAGGGTTTTTACTTCTTGGTTGGGCATCTATAGCACCCAGACCAAGCCTAAGTACCCCGGGCATCTGCAGCAACATGAGGTATTAGGGTTTTTGTTTCTTAGTTGGGCGTCTATAGCACCCAGACCAAGCCTAAGTACTCCGAGCTTCCGCAGCACCGCGAGGTATTAGGGTTTTTGTTTCTTGGTTGGGTGTCTATGGCTCTAGACCAAGCCTAAGTACCCCGGGCATACGCATCACCGTGTGGTATTAGTGTATTGTTTCTTGGTTAGGAGTCCGTAGTACCCAGACCAAGCCTAAGTACCCCGGGCATCTGCAACACCGCGAGATATTAAATTTTTGTTTCTTGGTTGGGCGTCCGTAGCACCCAGACCAAGCCTAAGTACCCCGGGCAACCGCAGCACCGCGAGGTATTAGGGTTTTTGTTTCTTGGTTGGGCGTCCGTAGCACCCAGACCAAGCCTAAGTACCCCGGGCATCCGCAGCACCATGAGGTATTAGGGTTTTGTTTCTTGGTTAGGCGTTCGTAGCACCCAAACCAAGTCTAAGTACCCCGGGCATCCGCAATACCGCGAGGTATTAGTGTTTTTGTTTCTTGGTTAGGCGTCCGTAGCACCCAGACCAAGCCTAAGTACCCCGGACGTCGCAGCACCGCGAGGTATTAGGGTTTTTGTTTCTTGGGCGTCCGTAGAACCTAGACCAAGTCTAAGTACCCCGGGCATCCGCAGCACCGCGAGGTATTAGGGTTTTGTTTCTTGGTTGGGCGTCCGTAGCACCCTGACCAAGCCTAAATACCCCGGGCGTCCACAGCATCGCGAGATATTAGGGTTTTGTTTCTTGGTTGGGCGTCCGTAGCACCCAGACCAAGCCTAACTACCCTGGGCATTCGCAGCACCGTGAGGTATTAGGGTTTTTGTTTCTTGGTTGGGCGTCCGTAGCACCCAGACCAAGCCTAAGTACCTCGGGCATCCGTAGTACCGCGAGGTATTAGGGGTTTGTTTCTTGGTTGGGCGTCCGTAGCACCCAGACTAAGCTTATGTACCCCAAGCATCTGCAGCACCGCGAGGTATTAGGGTTTTTATTTCTTCTACTGGCACTTCTCTGATGACACGTTCTTTTATTTCTTGAATTCACTACAAGGTAGCATGAACACATAGTCAAGTACATAGTATGTCACACAAATCTTACCGAGGGTGACAGGGTTGGAGATGGTTGGCCTGCTCTGGTCTCTTGAGCTTTTTGGCCATGTGCTTCTGTGAATGGCCACTTCCTCCAGTTAGCCTTCATGCTCCCTCAAGTTTTGCCGGGACTCCGATCGGACTTCTCCACTGTAGCATCGCCGAGACACCAGTTGGTCCCCTTTGACTTCAGCCACTCAGTCGTCTACCGGGAATTTTATCGTTTGGTGGTAGACAGAGACCACCGCCTGGAAGACACTAAGTGTCGGGCGACCCAAGATGGCGTTATTGGATGATGGAGCGTCCACGATCAGAAAGGATGTCCTCCTGGTCCTCTCGAGCAGGACGCTCCCCAAGGATAGGAATAAGATAATTTTCCCTATCGGCTGTACTCGATACCCAGTGAAGCCGAACAGCGGGGTCGAGACCGGAAGTAGTTCATCCTCGTCGATCTGCATTTGATCCAGAGCAACCTTGTACAGGATGTTTACAGAACTTCCTGTATCCACGAAGATGTGCTTGACCTCATAGTTGGCAATGCAGGCAAGGATCACCAGGGCATCTTCATAGGGAGCTTCCACCTCTTCCAAGTCTTCGGGGCTGAACAAGATCGTAGGGTCATGATCTTGGCTCCGGCTTGCCCCAATTGCATAGTTCTCCAAACGCCGGGTGTTAGACTTCCTTGCCCGATGGGAATCTCTCCCGGTGGGTCCTCCAGAGATTACTCCCACATGTCCAGAGGGCGGGCCGAGTGTAGGAGACTTGCTCTTCCTTGGGTCTCTCTCCAAGGAGGGGGGACCTGTAGGGTGCATGCCCTCGGCGCCTTCCCCTCAACTGTGATCGAGACCGGTGTCGGGCCTTGTTTTCTCCCGACTGCCTCCGTTTGGGAGAAAAACTTCGCTGAGGGGAATTCTGGTAGATACCCCGTCTTCCTCCACTTCTTCCGATGTTTGGGGTCTGCCTCTTCACTCAATTTTTTATTCAAGGCATGACACTTCTCGGTGGAATGTGTAGCACTGTCGTGGAAGCCGCAATACTTCATTAGTAGCTCTGGCTGCTCAGTGTCCACTGTCTCGACCAGTTTCCCCCAGTGAAGACCCTTTCCTCGAGTTAGAGCTGGGGGTTCCCTCCTTTCGGACCGGGGAACAACTTGAGGGGGGACTCCGGCTGGTTCCTTGCGACCGGCGAATTGCACCTCCTCCACATTGACGTGCTTTACCGAAAACCCCAACAGATCATCGAAGCTGGCGGGTGGCTTCTTCACCAATGACCAGAAAAAATCCCCTTCTGAGAGCCCTTGGGTACAAGCGCTGACGAGGATTTCTGACGTCGCACTTGGCACATCTTGTGCCACCCGGTTGAACCGCTGAATGTACTCCTTAAGCGGCTCTTTCGGCTTCTGCTTGAGAGCGAACAGATTGAGCGCCGTCTTCTGATAGCGATAGCTACTGGCGAAGTGGTGGAGGAAGGCAGTTCTAAACTCCATGAAGGAGTTGATAGAACCCGGGGCAGCCGTTGGAACCATCATTGGGTTGCTTCGGATAGGGTGTTCAGGAACACTCAGCACTTTACAGCATCGTTATATTGGTGTAGAAGTGTCACATTTTCAAACTTACAGACATGATCCTTCGGATCTGTCTTCCAGTCGTAATCAGCAATCCCAGGCCCGCGAAACTGCTTCGGCTGGGGTATTCTACAATCTCGGAGAAGGAAGTAGAGGGAGCCTTAGGGGAGGCCCTAGGTTCCTCCCTCTTCCCCTATCCATCTTCGTGCCTCAGCGCGCTAGAGGCTACCGAATTGACCTTCTCAATATCTCCGGGAGAGTCTCGCCGGTGATCTGGGGCTGCTCCGGTGCGTCACCCCGGTGGTGTGACGAATCTTCGCAGTTGGGGTGCAAGATAGAGATTCTGGGGATCTCCTCCGGCATAGAAACACCTCGCTGTGAGGCGGCGTGCTCGATTTGGTGTTGTTCGAGCGCTTCTTTGATGGCGTTGGCCAGCAAGTGATTCAATTCCTCCTTTGTCAGGACAATGGGTTGTCCCACCGGCTCTGCTATCGGTGCTCCTTCTGGTGCTTTACTGGTTTCCCACAGACGGCGCCAAACTTGTTTAGGAAGAAATCGACGTCGACGGCCAATCACCAAGGTTCAACCCACGCGGACGTTGACGCTGGAGGAAGAACTTCACACCCTACGAGATTAACACGAGCGTCAGGGGAACACGTCGGAGGTTGTCCAGCGGAGCCCACTCTGACGCTCAAGTCAGTGCCTCGATCCGGGAGAAAAGAATATGCGTTAAGTAGGGAGAGCATAACCTCTTTACCGGAGGGGCTGGAGTAGCTTTTATACCTGCGGCGGCTGTCTCACGAGTCTCCATGATCTTTTTCACGTCCCCCAATTATCGGTTACAGGATAACCTTTGCAACGGTCCACGCTGTCATTAAGTTCGGACCGTTGCGATAATTATGGGTCATGGATGACTCCGCGATAATGGTTATCCGCAGATCCGAAGAAAGGAGGATCATTCCTTGAGGCCGAAGGCTTCCTAGGCTCCGCTTCCCCGGGTGATATCGGGGTCTTTTGGCCCGGGAAGGCCTGGCATTCTGCCTTCCCGAGGTGGTCTTGGGGACCTGGCTTCCCGAGGTGATATCGGGAGTACGTCCTCTGATTTGAACTCCGCGGTATGTCTACCTGCGGGGCGGGGGGAGGGGGGTCCCGGGAGATCCCCTTCCCGAGAGGGTCTCAGGAGCTCTGGAAAAAGAGTCATTCAAGCTCACTATATCTTGCCACACAATTTCTTTAACCCACGTATCAACCACGGTACTCAACCCCATCACAATTGTAAATAGAGGGTGAGTAAAATCTCAATTAAACTGAAATAATAGAGGACTGATTTAATTCAGAAATTTAATTAATTCAATTTTTTTTATAATTATTTCGATTTATTTGGTTTTATTTAGATTGAAAATTTCTGAATTCGATTAAATCGAACTGCTAACCGTCGACGTCCAAATTTGTGGGTTGTGACGGCTTGAAAATTGAGACGTCGATTAGTGCGATCGATTGTTCACGTAGAAGTCGATTAATGATGCAATATTAGTCGATCAATTCGATTTTAATTAAATATTCATCCCTAATGACAAATGACTTATTTTTACTTTTTTTATAATAAAGTATAGTATTTTTTATATATAAAAAAAGAAGTATCAGATTTCATATTTGCGTTTGATAGAAGTAAGAATCTTCTAATTGATCAAGTGAAGAATAAATGGAAGGAGAAATTTCCATGCATCCCACTCTTACATATGCATGCAGCAACTGCATGCTCAGTGCCTTCCAAATATTCCATCAACTCCCTTAAATTTCCAGCAAATAAATCCAAGTGCTGAAACATTGGCACTCCGATCGAGCTTCATTGCAACTCACAGACCGTCCATGGGCAATTGCGCGCCCCACACGACGAAAACGGAAGCTTCTTCACCGCCGCAGAGCGGCCAGGGTTACCGGGACCCGGATGTCTTGAGGCGGCGGACACTGGTGGCAGACGACTCGTCAGCTGCCGCTTCTCTTCAGCCGAGGTTCAGGCAAGCATCCCGGGAGCCAGAATCGCCGCCCGAGAGGCAGCCATCTCTAAGGGCAAGGTCTCAAAGTAATCAGCAGCAACAATCCATCAGAAGGCCACCGCCTCCGCCGATGAACCGGAGAAATAGCTCCAATGACAAGCGGAGCCAATTGATGAAGAGATACGCCTACATCCCTGACAACTACACTTCCCTTGAACAGGTACACCATATATATATATATATATATATATATATATATATATAAAATTTCACTGTTATGATTAAGAGTTGATCCCACTGGATATAGATCTACCCAAATACATATCTAATTAATAGCCCTGAGGCGTTTGTATAAAAATCAGGGATAGAGACGACGCCCTCTTGGACATGGTGCAGTGGCAAAGTGTTCAACAGAAATTAAGTATCCACTATGCTTCCGAATTTATGTGATGGGTAGATGGATCCGTAAGCATATGGATATATCAGAATATAATAAAACAAAACAAAATAAAATAAAATAGAAATGACGACAAAAAGAATCAGATGCTATGATTCTAAAACAAAAAAGAAAGCTTTAAGAAACATCCGGGAAGTTTCACGAGCATCTTTGATAGATAAGAATTATCCACTTTATTCCAAACCAACGTTTAAACTTTTCTTTCAAGAATAAAATCGATACTACTTCAGCCGTGCTTTTGCCTTCTCTCGATCGGATTAGTACATGGTTGTTGGATGGGGAATGTGGTGGCCCTGATTTTCGGTCGACGGCGAGCTCACCGGCCGGCGATCCGGGAAATAGAGGGGTGGAGTTCGAGCAACTCTCAGCCTTCCATGGGAAGGAGAATGAATCGCAAGAAGAGTGAAGTTATGAAGAAATACGCGTTCATCCCTGACAACTACACCACAGTCGACCAGGTTCTGTAATGTAGCAAACTAATGATAATTTATACTTAATTTGTAGTTATATATATATATATATTAAATTCTACAATTAAGAACCTTTTGAAATTAGCTCTTGTGTAAAACTTTAGTGTTAATTGTCCAAATTAGATGATTAAGATCAATCTAATAATTCATAGTGTCGACCCGTTTAACATGGATTGTGAATGAATAATATTCATGAATATCTCATCAACATTGTAACTAAAAAAATGAATAATCGAACTTAAATCAAGTTCAAACTTGTAAAAAAAAATCTAGCTAAATTTGGATAATTATTTTAATAACTTAATTTATTTTAGACTCAATTTGAACATATGTTTGAACATAATAAAATTTGATTGAACTTGGCTAGTTTAATTTACCACCCCTGCTTCCGACATCAGCTACAAAATCAATGAGTGTTTCCCTGCAGGTCACAGCTGCCCTGAGAGAAGCAGGATTAGAGTCATCAAATCTAATTGTCGGGATTGATTTCACCAAAAGCAATGAATGGACAGGTTCGTCGAATCCAATCGAATTTACACAGATAAAATTTCCAAATTTTCTGATGAAAATTCACCCTTTCTTGAAGGGAAGCGCTCTTTCAGAGGTCAGAGCTTGCACAAGCTCGGAGATCAGCCGAACCCTTACGAGCAAGCCATTACCATAATTGGCAAGGTTCTGGCCCCGTTCGACGACGACAACCTCATTCCTTGCTTCGGATTCGGCGACAGTATACTTCTCATCTTTATTCTCAGCTTCTTCTTCTTCTTCTTCTTCTTAATCTTCTCTGATCATGGCAGTGACAACTCATGATACACACGTGTTCAGCTTTCATCCTGATAATTCGCCTTGCCACGGATTTGAGGAAGTTTTGTCCTGCTACAAGAAGATCGTTCCTCACCTACGATTAGCAGGTTTGCAATTCATCTTGTTTTCCCATACGATCGATCGCGATGAGTAGGCATGATTTAATTTGTAGTCTTGGTTACTACTCGAAGGGCCAACTTCCTTCGCACCGATCGTGGAGGCAGCCGTCGACATTGTCGAGAGAAACCATGGGCAATACCACGTTTTGCTCATCATCGCAGACGGCCAGGTTCAATTCGTCATTGTGTATTTACCACTTAATTTTTTTTTCAGACCACAATATTAATTTCCTGAAGATTCCAACTGCTGCGTCTGTGTTCAAGGTCACTCGCAGCGTCGACACAGACGACGGCGACCTCAGTCAGCAAGAAAAGAAGACGATCGACTCTATTGTGATGGCGAGGTATGCTCTGTTTTTACACTCACTTTCAGCTGTAGTCGAGTGGATCGAGGTGCTCAATCTCGTGAGCTCTCTCAATGCTTCAGCGCCTACCCCTTGTCGATCGTGCTCGTCGGCGTCGGCGACGGACCCTGGGACGACATGAAGAAGTTCGACGACAAGCTTCCGGCCCGCGATTTTGATAATTTTCAGGTATGGAAAGGCGCTCGATCAGAATCCCGGCCCCCTGTTCCTTTCTTCATTCACTGTCTGCCGTGCGATGCAGTTCGTCAACTTCACCTCCATCATGGGGACGAACGCGAGCGCAGCAGAGAAGGAAGCAGCCTTCGCCCTCGCCGCTCTCATGGAGGTCCCTCTCCAGTACAAAGCCACCATGGAGCTCGGCATTCTCGGGTACAACATCCAAAAACTAGAGCTAGCTGCTGTATAATTAATAATCATTGCAGTCTCCCCTAAATACGTACGTGCGTGTTTCCTCCGGCGAATTAAGGCAAGTGACAGGGAAGGCCAAGAGAGTCGTGCCGCGGCCGCCTCCATTGCTGGCTGCGCAAGCACAGACGAGGTCGTACGTGCCTCAGCAAAGTAGACGGCCGGAACGCAGCACCACGCCGCAGAGAAGCAGCAGCAGCACAGCGCAAAGTAGCAATGACGAACAGAGCCAGGTAATAATTAAATATTGCTGACTGATTCGCAGACATGTATTATACTTTCGATGAAAATTTCAAGAAATTTTCTTTCTTCTTCTTCTTCTGCAGACTTGCCCGGTTTGCCTGACCAATGCCAAAGACTTGGCCTTTGGATGTGGCCATATGGTGAGTGAGCTAGCCTCTCTCTCTCTCTTTCCTCGTACTGGTTTTTGTGGTGCTACTAAAGTGCCGTATCTGATCGATCGAACGCCATTGACGGTGCAGTGTTGCAGAGATTGTGCTGAGAGCTTGATCAGATGCCCGATATGCAGAACAATTATAACATCACGCTTGAGGGTGTACACAGGATGAATCAGCTAGCTGGCCATGCAGTTGTGTTGTTTATTGTCATTTGGTGAAGAAAAAGATTGATTCATGTAAATTAATTAATGCCGTATTATGCGTACTAGATTATGCTAAGAGTTAGCTAAGGCAGCTCGAAGCAAATGTATCACTGAATAATTCTACCTACTCGCGGAATCTTGTTGATTCGATCTTGATTGTCGATTAGCATATTAGTGCAAGAAATGGGGAGAATAGGAAGAAAAGTCTTAGAAGACGTAGTGAAGCTTGCAGCGTGGACACTGAAATTGAGATTTTCTTTTTAGGAAATGTAAGCTGAGAGAATAAAATTGAAAATTTTATTTATTTTAACTTAATTGTTTGGATGACGGTTGAAATTGGAGAATATTTCTTCTTCTTTTTTTTTAAATGAGGGTTAATAGGGGTCATGTTTGGCTTGGCATATTAGACTTGAACATAGTTAAATCGATCCTTATCCTCCAAGGAAATTACTAAATTATTATTATTTTCAAAAATATTCCTGAATGTCTACTTGACATGAATTTGTGTCTACTCCAATCTAAACTTAGGTCGTGTCGCTAAATCTAATAATTTGTCAAATAGACATAGCTCGAGTTTTGGTAGATCACATCGGGCTATGGCGTAGCATAGGTGTTGGGCTAAACCCTACACCTGTAAACACACCACATGGATCCCTTATCATCGACTACGATGGGCACATTGCTAGCTATGATCTACGTACCAAATCTAAAAATATTTGTACCAAAGTTAATAATTTAAACAAAAAATCTAATTTGCTGAGAATTATACCTCTAAAACAGGTCGACTCCTAGCGGAGTAGGCCGGCTAGTAACGGGAAAAAATAAAATATATAGAAAAGCTTAAAATCAAATTAATTTAAATATAACCAAATATATTGGAATGGAACATTTATTTTCTCTTGTATATCTTTTTTCTTTAAGTTATTCTTGAATTTTTGTCACTGAATTTAAAAATCTAATTATACTAATTATCAGATTTTATAAATGAGTTTATTTTAAAGGTTAAAATTAGCCAAGCATTTACTGTTTTGTTTTAAATTTTTATTTTATATGTTCATTCACTATTCATATTTGTTAAATTAATTATCAATTAGATTTTCCCCCTCAATTTTCTATTTAATTTATTTATGATGCCTCATAAATCATAATTTCATATTAACCCGTCTATAATAATTTTTTCTCAACCCATAGATCAATCCAAGCCTATCACGGATCGATCCACGCGAGTTACAAATCTAAATAAGTCGACGTGTTTACACCCACTCTTAAATTATTCGATAGAATGAGCCAATCTGGTAGGCCTTATCCAAATTAACGGCCTAGCTAAATTCATGGGCTGATGCTTCGTCACCCATGACAACTACATATGTTGTTATGCTAGTAATCTATGAGTTGGCATCTAATAATATAATTTAGATGGTGAACTCCACCTATAAGTAATTATCTATAACGGGACCTTATTCATTAAATAATAACATGAAAGTTTTGTACTCGACGTTCCACCCAATGAGACTCCATGCAATCCAACAACAGTTATCCAGATTCGTCATCTACTTAGCCTAATGTTTTTCAATGCATGCTCACATACCAACTTAATCAATAACTTGTATTAAATGGTTAGAATTGAGCCAACTAATTTTTTAAAAGAGTTTTAGGTTTTTTTAATTATTAAAAATATTTAAACTTAATTATATCATTTTCTATTTATTTTCATATTAAATGAAATTCTTCCCTATTTATTTCATATTAAATTATATTTTTTCCTATTTATTTTCATATTAAATTAATTGTTTAATTTATAAAAATCTATTATGATTTTTTAATAAATTTTTTAGGATCATTGAAGGTGTTTAAACTCAATTATATTCTAATTTTTTTATTCTCATATTAAATTATATTTTTTTTTCTTAATTAGTTTTTTTATTAAATTATAATTTTTATTTATAAAATTTATTCTGGCTAGCTAGATTCTGGCCCGCTAGAATTACTGATTAATTAATTAACACAGAGTATTTAGTGGTGAAAATTAAAATAATGGTCCTCCTTTTTTTTAATCTTAATTAAAGAGTATTCCTTTTTTTTTTTTATTTTTCATGAGGAGGACATTTGTTAGCATAGTGCTTTCTACACCTGCCTAGTTAAACTAATAAATCCCTTACTAAGTAAAATTATTAATTTAAGTCGATGTAATAATTTTGAGTAAAATTGTTATGGTCTAAAATAGATCTAAGAGTAACATAATTTAAACTGATTAAAATTAATTTTAATTAAAATTTTTATATGGACTTTTTATAAAAGAAAATAACAAAGGATCCCAATCTGTTATTCCTCATTTCTCATTTTCTTTTTATAGATTTAAGAAGGTTCAAATTTACTTCACATGAATCAATAATTAAATGGACCGATGAATGACATACAACTCATACAGCAATTCATTATTTTAACGAGATTGAAAGGGAGAGGTGCAGAGTTAGGCAGTGGATAAAGTTGGATCCAATGTTATTAAGCCAGAAATTTAAGGATAAATTTAGTAGAGCACGATGCTCAACATAATCTCGTTATCATTTAAGTATTATCGACGATCTTCGACTGTCATCTCAAATCAAATTATATTTTGAGGGACACGATGAATCCATCGAAGATCACTACATACAAAATATCACGTTATTCATTTTATCTTTCATTCTTCCATTTTCACTTAATTTATCATTTTTCAAAAAACAAAATAGGCCCCTTTCACGATAGGTCTCCCTCCCACACACCTGGCACCAAACATCTAACGGCTGATCCGTTGATCTGACGGCTGGGATTTGCCTTATTCGTAATGGTTTCCGATAGTGAGCTGTTCCGCAGGAGCAACGGACGCTTTAGTTCTTGGCTAGTGGTTAAAGAGGACATGAACCGCTTTGCCCATCGCAAGCCAGCAGCGTGGGGATCGGAGGAGCGATGGAGGAGGTCGAATGGCTCCCTTTCATCGAGTCGATGCCCCGATCTCGCGGCTGTTCATTGCCCTAGTGCTTGTTCTTGTGGCAGGTAATCGATTTTTTCTTTCGGCGATTTGTTTTGTTGCATTTTTCCGTCGTTTTAAACTGAATTCGTTGCTGTTTGTTTGGGGTAATGGAAGGTTGGGACGCGGAGAGCATTGGAGAGGAAGGGAGTGAGTTTTTCGGTGAGATTCTTAGGGAGGAAGTGGTCGAACGGATCAATCAGCTCGCGGAGGTGCGTAAGCTTCCTTTTTCTTAGTCTTCGATAATGTTAGACGGATTTGAATGCAAAGTACTAGAAATAAGATTTGTCAAAAAGGTTTGTTTGTAGAATGGTCTATGAAATCCGTGATGCGAACTGACCGCAGTCGTAGAAGTCGTTATGAAGATTCTGCATGAGTGAGTTCATTATTTATTTCTGAAGTCGTTATCGAAGACTGTGTATGGATGTACAAGCTCATCTTTGATCCCCCCTGTTCTTTAAGTGTTTTAGCATTTTAAATTGATTAGTAATACTGATAACAAAGTGTTCTTCGGGTGCAGGCAATACAATACATTAAAAGAATGATGAAGTGTTCTTGCTCTAGTTGCAAATTCCAAACAAGGAGTTCTTGTGTCGATTCTTTTGTGCTATTTGTGTCCTAACTAATTTTTGTTATTGATGTTTTATATTGGTTTGATTGTTGATGTGAACATGTGGTTACTTCAGTTGTTATGAAATCCATCTTAATAAATTATTTAATACCAAAGAGTTATTCTTTTGAGCAGATATCTGATGCTGACGGATATCTTGAGAGGACGTTCCTAAGTCAAGCCTCGATGAGGGCTGCAGAACTAATAATAAAATGGATGCAAGATGCTGGATTGAGAACGTAATTTCTGATCTGTCTTCTTGCCATCATATTTTTTATTATATGAGTGTCTGACTTACATGGTCTTGACATTTAGGTGGGTTGATCAAATGGGAAATGTACATGGTCGAATTGAGAGTGTTCATAAAACCGAAAGGACCTTATTAATTGGATCTCACTTTGTAAGCCTTCATGAAAATTTCTTTTTCATCTGTGTTTTTGAGTTTTGTGAACAAAGGTCACCTTTATAGGGTTTGGCGGCCAAAACAGGACACTGTTGTTGATGCTGGAAAATTTGATGGAACATTGGGCATTATATCTGCAATCTCTGCTTTGAAAGCCTTAAAGATAAGTGGAAAATTGCTCAACCTCAAGAGACCAGTTGAGGTCAGTGTAGCTTTCTTTGCAGTTTCTTTGTCTCTTTTATAAACTGTTCAGCTATGTAACATGCATTTTAAACCAATAGAATGAAATAGTACACAAGCTGAAAAGTTCAGCATATCCTCTTCATTACTCATCATCTTTTCTATCATCTATTCACAATTACATGAATTCAACTTTATATATATATATATATATATATAGGTTTTAAATTTAACTCTTCATCCTTTCTTTGCATGTTGGTTTTAAATTTGTTTTGGTCCCTATTGGCATAAGCAAAACTTTTTGTTCCATTCATTCGATATTCTCGCTACACAGCAGACAAGGTTCCATCAATTGTTGGAAGACATTTTGGTTTGCAATTGCACCTTCATTTCAAAGAATTCAAGGTTCACAATTGCAACCACTTTTGAGTTGAAATCATTCTTGTGACCACTCTTACATTAACCAAAGAGGGGATCATCCCTGTGATCACTCCGAGACCACTCAACTACACTCCAACCCACTCAGCATTGTCCTTGCCCAAGTAGAGGTTGCAGTCCTTGACTTCGTCGTTGCTCGAGACAATCTCCAGTTCCTCCACCTCATCACCAGCTGGATGCTATTCTCACCCATGTCCTCCTCAACTTCATCATTGCCCGAAAAAGCTCCTTTTCTCTTTCTTATTGGTTTCACTATCACCATGTGTCAATACTGTGGGCACCATACCATTTCAATTTCATTCCAGCTGGGTATCATAGCCCTAGCGCGGGACAAAATTACAAATTGTGAGTTGGAAAAGTACTTCCAGAGATATTGAAGGAAGAATTCCAAAGATATGCGTCCTTTGCCCCCAGTATTTCTATGTGAGTTTGTGTTTTTTGCATGCAGCATGTTTAATGATGTTTCTCTTTGTGGTTCGTTTTTTGTGTGATTGTTATTCTTCATGCTGCATTAATAATATTGTGTAAAGCCGGAGGAAATGGGATTAATTGTATTCTTATGATCCCTTCATTAATAATACTAGAAGATGAGAACAACAGCAAAAGGACTTTCTAATTGTCAAATTGCCTTTGGTGGTTGATGGTTCATTTAGCGTGCTCACAATTAGTTGCATTTTGAAGCTACTGCTCCAGATTTCGAGAGTGATTTTTCCAGATGTCTAGTTGCAAGATTATACAAATAGGTCTCATATTCTAGCACATTCAAATCCTCTAACCTTGTAGCTGTAGGAAGATGTAGTAATTGCTAAGGTTGAGACCATTTTGTGAATCCTTCATGTAATCATTATGGCCAAGCCAACATGTTTCCTGGTTGTTCTTGCTCCTCTTATGGATAAACCATCTTAAATTCACCATCAACCTCCAGGTTTTGTTGCTCTGCTACTACATTCACATCAGTGGTGGCATCTTCTAGATATCTTTTGGACTTTTCCCACCTCATCCATCACCCCTTAGTAGTGTGATTACTTGCACTCTTGGAACAGTTTGGCTTTAGTCATAGATTCTACGATTATGATAGGCAAGCTGTCTACATTGCCAACAATTGTCTTTCATAAGCAAATGAAACATGTTGAAACTTTTTTGCCACCTCAGAGAGATGGTGTGATGACTAGGTTTTTTTTTTTTTCACTTAACATCTTGGAGTAATATGTTCTTCTACTTTGACTTTTATCCTTGAAATGATTGATATCTATACTCCGATTGAGGTGGTGTGTTTTTCAAATGCAAATTATGGCTATTTTAAATTTTTTTATCCATTACATTATATCACATAAGGTGCAACTGGATAATACCATCTTCTCCACTACGACTTCAACTAAATTGAATACCTTGTTAAATCTTCAATATGCTTAAAAGGTTTGATTACGTGAGAGCCTGAACCTATAGCCTCTAAGAAAATGAAAATTTTTGGCTCTTCTACCAATCGCTAGGTTATAATGACATCAGAATGGAGAATGTTTGAAAAGATTTCTTTGAAACAGCGTCTGTCAATTCATTAATCTTGGTGGGCAGTAATGGAATTTGCATTGCTTGAAACAAACAATAACAATGTTGATTGTTCAGTGCATTTGATATCTCTGTACTCTATCTTTATTATAGTTGCATCAAATTTATTCTGGCTTAATGGATATGGAACCTAAAATAAAAGTCATGTTTCACTGCTTTGTTAATATTCTAGATCATCGCATTCAGTGACGAAGAGGGTGTAAGATTTCAGTCTACCTTTTTAGGCAGTGCAGCTATTGCTGGTCAGCTCCCTGCACCGATGTTGAACACATCCAACAAAAAGTGATTCTCTTAATTACAAGTAGTTTCATCTTCATCTGAAACTTTTCTAATTCATGATCGTGCAAACATCCAGTGGTGTCACAATTCAAGATGTGCTGAAAGAAAATTCTTTTGAAGGTAGTGTTAGAAGTCTCCTTCAGGTCAAGTATGACCCAGAATCTGTGTGGGGTTATGTGGAGGTATATTCTAGTTAACAAAGATCTTTATTTTCTATCATATCCTATATTTGTTTAGAAAGATATTTTTGTATGATTGGCATTAGATGAAAAAGCCTCATGTCTTTTTATTTTGTTGCCACAGGTTCATATTGAACAAGGCCCTGTATTGGAATCTCTCGGTTATCCTCTTGGCATTGTCCAAGGAATCGCTGGACAAACACGGTTAAAGGTCTGTAATATATCATTTTGCTTTACTACAAACTATAGTACAGTGAACATAATCGTTCAAGTTAACTGCTCTTGATTGTGAGCAGCAAAGACAAAATCTTCTTTCAAGAAGTCACCAATATTCAAAATGTGGACTGATTTCCAAGTGCATCGATATCAGAAGATCTTGCATGGAAAAACTGAAAACTTCTCTGATCTTGTACGTCAACAGGAAATAACTATAAAACGTCTAAAGGGATATGAACTGTTAGACAACCCAAATTCAAGGAATTAACATGAAGTAGGCAGAGAAAGATTTGTCCGTATAGATCAGCTTAATATCTTTACACACAGAAATGAACCATATATGTTTGTAAGAGTGATTATTAGTGTCGTGACTGTTACCTAATTACAAATCTGTTGTAGAAATTAGAATCTGCTTGGTTGAAATTGTAGTTGGTCGGTACCTTCTGATTTTGGTGTATACCACTAGAACTAAGACTATTTTTGCTCCTTTTGGTTGTACATCCTTTTTATGATTAACTCGTCTCTCATTATTCATTTGAACCATCTGAGATCGTTGTAGTTTGTCTTACCTGAAACATATCATTAAATGCTAATGAATTACTGAAGAAGTTTGATTTCAACCTCATCCAATCCTCTGATTTGACTCATCGAATGAAACTTTGGTTAATCAACTATTCAATAAGAATAGACATCACTTTGGAGATGGCTAGAGGTTAATCAATTGTGTATGATGCACCAGAAATCCGCCATGCATATCAATTCTCCGTTTATGTTCGATTCAAGGGTGAATACTTATCCTTCAATTCAGCTGCCAAATAACAGAAGGAACATCTAATTTTTCAGGTGAAAGTAACTGGTTCTCAGGGGCATGCTGGGACTGTTCCAATGCTAATGCGCCAAGATCCAATGACTGCAGCGGCTGAACTTATTGTATATCTTGAGAGTTTATGCAAATATCCTGATAGATTTTTCACTTACAACGAACAGTGTGGATACTACAGTAAAGAATCCTTTTCAGGATTGGTTTGCACGGTAGGGGAAATATCCGTCTGGCCAAATGCAAGCAATGTCATTCCCGGTCAGGCAAGTTACAATCTTCAGTTCAGTTAGCACACTCGTGATGGACCAATTTATTGTATTTTCATGTTTGATTTATGCAGGTAAACTTTACTGTTGATGTGCGTGCAATGGATGATGTGGCAAGGGACGTTGTAATATCAGAATTCTCGCATCAGATCTACCGAATATGTGACAATCGGATGGTTAACTGTACCATCGAAAGTAAGGTACTGGATTTGTTATTCCTAGTTTCATTTGTGTTACATCAAGAAAGTTATGTTGACATGAAGTTCCATCAGCATAATGCAGATGCTGTGCATTGTGACTCCGAGCTACGGCTACAGCTCAAACAAGCAGCTCACTCAACTATGAAGAATTTGCCAAGAAAAATCAATGGGGAAGTGCCTCTACTGATGAGCGGAGCAGGGCACGATGCAATTGCAATGTCTCATCTTACCAAGGTCATCTTCGTCGTCTGTAGATAATTAACCAATCTCTGCACTCATATCATTGTTCAACCTTGCTGGTGATGAAGCAGGTGGGGATGCTGTTTGTTCGATGCCGCGAGGGAATCAGCCACTCTCCTCAAGAATATGTAACGGACGACGATGTCTGGGCTGCTGTTCTTGCTATCATAAATTTCCTCCTCGAGCAGCATATAATTAGTGACCATATGAGCTTATGAAAGACTCATAAGATGTGGTTCTAAAGGTGTATCCCATGAGTAGTGGATAATCAAAAGATCTTGCACTCTGTTTCTATCACTGGTCTCGCAAAAAGGAAACAAAAAAATTGTTTACTTGGAATGATTCGTAGCTATTGAATAAATTTCCATGTAGACTCAAGTAAGTGTATTGAGAGACAAGAAAAGACGTATGAAAAGAACCTTTTGACCGGTTAAACTGCTACTCTCTAATTAATCCGTTTGATTTTGATGTATTGAATAAAGGTTAAGTGACGCATTTTGAGTAAGTAATTAACAAATTACACCATGGAACCACTTAACCACTCGCAGTAGCTTTGCCTTTTTCTGCCCCGAGTGAGGGTTATCAGTTGTAGGGATCTAATAGAACCGATCCGAACAATAAGAAACTCGAGTTCGGGTTTGGTTCGTTCTTAAGCTCGAGCTCGATTTGTAATAAAATTAAATAGTCTGAGTTCGGGTCGAAAAAAAATTGTTTAAAAATTAAACGAGGTTAGAGCATCTACAATAGTTGGAGCTCTTTTGTTGCCACATATGCGTTACGTCAAAAGTAAAAAATCTCATATATCTCTCCACTATCAAAAAAATCTTTCAACAACTCCTTCATGACTTTCACACTTTTTTACTATATATTTTGTTATCACTCTTCCATATTTTACATTATATATAATTAAAATTTTATAAAATTTAAATTCATAAATTACTATTTTTGAATAACATTAATAATTAAAAACATTATATAAATATTATGGTACATCAAATAAAAAAAATTAAATACATCTACACTAAGTCACGTCTCTCTTTAATTTTTTCAATCATTTTTTTCATTTATATAAAGTTGTCCTGGCGTCATCTCACTAGTATCCTTCATGAGAATTCCATAATCCTTATGAAAGATTTCAGCTTACCACATAGTCATATTTTGCGTTTGATATTCTTTAATATCTCGTCATTCTTTATCGATATTTTATTCCATTGTATCACCCTCTTTGACTTTGGCCCTTCCTCTTCGTTGTCTTTTGCCCTATCGGACGAATGCGGACCTCAGAGTCATCCACATCAATACTCGTATTTGGATTTGATGTTGAAGTGTGTCTCCCTGAATCGAATGTTTTTGCCTTTTTATTAGAATAACGAGTTACTGATTGTAGTGCATATTTCTCATATTCTCTGAAAACCCTCCATATATGTATATAATTGAATTCCTTATTTTTGTTGTTGGTTTTTCACACATTCAGTGCGTTCTCCAACATATTCTCATCGCTCCAACCGCTTTGACGATGAATATAAAAATTATTATATAATTATAGAAAATTCATTTACCATTGGTGCAAAGTGATAGTAATGTGATTTTAGCCGCTGATAGCTTCTCGTCAATGTTCCAATAGGCCGATGCTTGTTGTAGTAATTAACTATATGTTTTCAAAAAGCTTGATCCTTCTGGTCATTACCAATAACTGCGTTGGTGTTAATAGTTACCCATGACTTCGTAAGAATCATGTCTTCATCGAGAGATCAAAATTTTCTTTTAGGATCATCTATCTCATGTTCAACTTCATGTTCTTCTTGTGATGAGTGCGGTAGCAACTGAGTTGCTGGAACGAATGATGACGTTAGAGATTCTTTGTCGTTGATTGATAGGTCGATAGTAGTCCTTTTTGATTCATTCGAAGGCATGAATGATGGTTGAGGAGGAAAAAATACATAAGATAGAGAAGATATCCAAAATTAGCTGCCCATGGCCGACCAATCTTGAGGTGGATACATACCAAATGGAGCTGGGGCGACGTTATTTGGATTCATCAGAAAATTTTGATAACTTTGGGAATTTGAGAAATTTGAAGGATATTGTGAAGCATATGAAATGATTTGAAAATTTGAAAAGTATTGTGTGTGAGAGAAAAAAAAGGATATTGGATATTAGGAGGAATGCAAGTATTTTGAAAAGATTAATTTTCTTCTGTAGTTGAAGAATTCAAAAAAATTTGTAAAAGAAGTATTGAAATTTTCTTCCGTATTTAATTATCATTGTGCACCATAGATAATTAGCCATTATTGTACAACGGCTAAGTGATGGTTGTGGCTGGATTTTTTTTAATATTTAAAAAAAATATTTATATTTTTAATTAAAAAATTAAAAAAATACAACTGACGAAGGAGCACCTCTGCATTGGCGGAGTTGCTCCTGTGTCAGAGTAATGAGCTCCTTGATGAGCGCCACGGTGGGAGCTCTCCTACTGTTGGTGCTCTTAGTTCGAGTTTGTTTAAAATAATTAATTATAATAATTAATAATAAATTATCATATTTATTCTTTATGCGATAAATAATATGAGCTGATTCGAGGCACCAACAATTACATTGAAGGCGCCTCAAGTCGTATCGCGCACGGTCCACAACAGAGAAAAATACATATATATATATATATATATATATATATATATATATATATATATATACATACACGATTTTGATATACTATGGACGAGCTTCCTGCATGCCCGTGCGGATTCAAGGCGCCTTAGATTGATCCAAGAGCATAATCTTCATTTTTAAAATTTTTTTAGGTATATTTAGGGTTTAAGATTTAGGAGTTGGGTTATAGTAGGTTTAAGCCAATAAAATTTTCCCTCTAGAGTTCAGTCTTCCTTCTTAGGTTATAGTGTTGAAAATAAAAAAATTTAGATACTTATAGGATATATTATAAGTATTTAACGTTTAAGATTTAAGGGTTAGGTTATAGTGAGTTTAAGTAATAAAATTTTTTTTGTATGGTTCAGTCTTCCCTCTTGGGTTATAGTGTTCAATATAATTAATTTTTTTTATATTAATGAAGTATATTATATATATTTAGGATTTAAGTGAGGAATGTTTGTAGAAAATAAATCTTTCAGTTGAGAGATCTTGATGAACAATATCTCTATTCCACTTCTTAAGAAATAATAAGCATGATGATTAACCAAATTTGCGGAAGCGTACCGGAATCCATTGCTTGCAATCGATCCTCGGAGATGATCTTCAATCTGCAGATTTCCTTAGGTTTCCGAAGAGTTTTGTCGATGGGAAACAAAACAAAAGCATCATCTGTAAACTGGGACCATAACCCCCTATTTATAGAATCCAAAGGTTGCATATTTCTAATTTGGCCCCTCAACAAATTAGAATTAGCACATGGTATCCACAATATTTTTATTCATAACAATTAAGCCCTTTCGTCAAATTAATTCCAAAATTTAGATCACAATAATTTTGACTTATTTAATTGATGACATATAACATTTATAATTTACAATTATGACCCTAAAATTATAACAATCTCCCACTGGGTCATATGCGTAAACTTATAAATGTGTTAACCTTAGTGAGCTCAAAACTTTTGTCATCATAACCATAGGGCTTCCTTAACAATCTCGTCCATTAATTATATAGACATAGGATTAATGCAGTCTTTGTTGTATCTTTCACAACTAAACCATCAATGGTCACATATATCAATACAATCAAATGACATAGATCAATTATGAATTTGTGGCATGAAAATTACATGCAAGGTGATCTATTCATGTCAATTTTCAACTGGTCCTCCTTAACCAAAGTGAGATTAAAACTTTAACTTTAGTTATACAAAATGGAATGAAGTAAACATTAAACTTTATATCTGATCAGAAAATCTCTAAATACATAAGTTTCAGAGACATAACCAAACATATATAGAAAACAGATATAGTACAAACTCCCACTGAATCTAAATTTTACCAAACTGAATAACACCCATATGAGTGGTATGCTCATAAAAGACATTGGGTGGTAGACCTTTCGTCAAAGGATCTGCTATCATGGAGTTTGTACCTATGTGTTCTATCAAAATCTATCCACTTTGTACTCTTTCTTTCACAACAAGGAACTTGATATCGATGTGCTTCGATTTTGTCGAGCTCCTATTGTTGTTGGAATACAATACAGTTGATCTATTGTCACAAAATAACTTCAGTGGTTTTTCAACCCTTCCCAAAATGCGCAGCCCAGAGACAAAATTTTTCAGCCATATTCCATGATTAGATGCCTCATAACATGCTATAAACTCTGCTGCCATGGTGGAAGAAGCTGTCAATGCCTGTTTGGCACTTCTCCAAGAGATAGCTCCGCCAGCCAATAGAAAAACATAGCCTGAAGTGGATCTCATGCTATCTTGGCATCCAGCAAAATCAGAGTCAGAATATCCCACGATCTCAAGAGTATCTGATCTCTTATATGTGAGCATGTAATCACTAGTTCTCTTTAAATATCTCATTACCCTCTTTGCTGCTTTCCAATGATCCATTCCTGGGTTGCTTAAATATCTGCCCAACACTCCAACAATGTACGCAATATCCGGGCGCGTACAAACTGTAACGCACGCTTTTTTTTCTTCCTAAAGCGGCGTTACGTTAACATACCTAGGGCATGTAGACATCATAATGCAGCGGAAACCTTTAACTTACTCCTACATGCACTTACTACCATTTCTAGCATCATAACATGGGAACCTAGCATAGTAACTTTATACTTAGCATCATATCATATTTAGCATCATGTCATTCGTAGCATAATGTCATACTTAGCATCATGTCATAGAGTCATACTCAAGCACATATTAGTAAAGGTAAAGTTCTATCATAAAACGAGCAACCATATTGCTCCTTGGCCAAGTCACTATCACACACATTCTTTGAGGCCCTCCTGCTGCTTCCTTACTGTCCCTTTGCATGATCTGCGGTATAAGAAAACAAGACTATAAGCACACAGACTTAGTAAGACTCTTTCCTACTCACTAAAACCATTCATCATTCAATCATGAGCATATAAGACATTAGCATACTTAGTGCTTTACTTAGAACATAAGCCTTTTCGTCACTTAGCACACCTTCGTCATGACATAAGTATAACTTCATCACATTCATAGCATGGCATAAACATATCCATAAGAACATTCATGACATGACACGATACTTGACATAGATATAAACATCGCAAACATTCATAGCATGACATAGTCCTTGGCGTAAACATAGACATAATACACATAATCTCATAAACATTCTTAGTATAGCATGAACCTAAATAAAATCATGGCGTCCTAACTCAGCTTAACACAATTAAATCATGACATCTTGAATTATTATGGATATAATTAAAATCATGGCATTCTAACTTAGCATAAATATAATTAAATCATGGCATCCTAGACTAGCATGGACATAAATAATCATGGCATTCTAACTTAACATAAAACTAGTTAAATCATGACATCCTAAACTTACATGAACATAAATAAATCATGGCATCCTAAACTAGCATGTACATAAATAAATCATGGCATCCTAAACTAGCATGAGCATAAGTAAATCATGGCATTCTAGACTAGCATGAACACAATCAAATCATGACATCATATATTAACACGAAACATAAACAAAATCATTTGCATAAACTTACTTTGCATAATATTCTTATCATAAATATAATGCATAACATGGATGGATGCATGTGGCAACTGCATATATATATATATATATATATATATATATATATATATATATAGATGCTTAATCTTTAAAAACATGTTTTTAAAATATCATAACATTCATTGGGCCCTGGCTTGTACCACATTCATTCATCATATGCGCGCATCCCTAAGTAAATACGAGGTAGCTAATCTCGACCTACTAGGGTAAGGACAGCTTCATCGGTAGTCCCGAACCGTAAGGACAGCATTATCGGTAGTCCCGAACCGTGGACAGCATCATCGGTAGTCCAGAACCGTGGACCTTACTTAGGTCCGGTACAAGCCCATAAAATAAAATATAATGCTTTCACATGCTTTCCATTCATCATCATTCATTCATCATACTTGTCATTCATCATCATTCATTCATCATACTTGTCATTAATCATCATTCATTCATCATACTTAACATCATCGTTATGCCCTAAAGGCATGTACTTTAACCTCATTCATAAGACATGGCATACTTACATCTTATTCATAAAACATGGCATATCCTTCACAAACATGACATATCATTCATAAGACATGACATACTTACATATTATTCACAAATCATGGCACATGCAGTTAACTTATTTATAACTCTTTGCAATTTAAGAGCAACTCTAGGACAACAATGAATACAGCACAACTTGATAATAGCAAAGACTAAAAAAAGCCAAACAATTTTACTAAATCTAAATGTTCAGTAAGATCTATTAGAATTAGAAAATTATAACAGGATCACAGAAAAATAAAAAATTAGAGGAGAAAGAACGTAGATAAAAATTTCCTCTGAATCTTATTGTCTCAATAGGCTCTGCTTACCAGTCAGCAAAGTCACCCCAGAAGAAATCATATATGTCTCTGCCAGCATCTCCAAAGAAGAATTTGTCATAACTCGTGGTGACAACGTCAATTAGCTCATGAAGCTCTGATACCTAAAATATCATTTCTTTCAATGAAATAATAAGAAAAGAAGAAAGGAAGAGATAAATGCCTTACACTCACCACCCAACACTCTGGTAACGGTAGTTTAAGAAGTGCCGTCTCAGTATCGAACTGGATGAAAAATTATTGGGACCATTAAAAGTAGAAAATGGTGCATAGAACTTTACAATATAGGTACAATGGGTGCTAGAATTATAGTCAAACATCAGACATTAACTTGTAGTGCCAACTAATAAATACTCCATAGCTTTCTCTTCTTACTGCATCCACACTTTTAAACTTTATGTTAGTAACAAAGGACAAAATTCATTGGGTAAATCATGCTCGATCTCTTTTCCCAAAACACATGCTAAAACGTATGCTAGATAAATACTCCATTTCAGAAACCCTTAAGGATTTCAGAAATTCTAAATTGGAAAATGCTTAGGGTTTTAGAATCTATCGATCTTACTCCCAAAGCGGTAAGAGAGAAGTGTGATTCGAGGAGGATATACCTTGGTGTAGTAATTTGCAACCCCCTTCTCCCCGAGCGTCACCAGCAGAAGCTTGAAATCTGACCGCCACAGAGTCAGAACGTCGGCGACTGCGAGAGAGAGAGATGGAGAGGGTAGTGGCGAGCGTCGTGATACTGCCGCTGGGGTTCAGTTTCCACTCGACGGACGAAGAGCTCGTGGAGGATACTTCTTGGTGGTGAGCTAGGAGAAGATGTATGTTCACCAGATCTTCGTGGAGAGGAGAGGACGAGGGAGGTGGCAATGAGGGAGGTGGAGGGAGGACGAGGGAGGTGGCAATGAGGGAGGTGGAGGGAGGTCGAGGGAGATATTTCGCGGAGAAAAGAAGCGCGGAGAGATTTTTCGCGAGCCGCCGAGGTTTGGCAATGAGCGAGGGATATGTTTTTTATTTTAGCGGGAAATACGACAACGCTTTTAAAAAACGCTTTTGTAACAACGTTGTCTTTCATCCGAAACCACAACACTAAGCACATCGCATCATTATAAAACGTTGTCGTTATTAAAAAGTAAAACACATAGACAACGCTTTTCACTAAAAACGTTGTAAAACAAAAAAAGACAACGTTTTTTTTAAAAAACGTTGTCGATTGGGCGTTGTTGATTGCAAAAATTCTTGTAGTGATGTCTAAACATCTATGACTTAACATATAATTCATGACATACAAACTAAGGGTTTAGTTAACATAGAACTTCTTCCATCTTACTAAGCATCTTTGGAGATTTAACCCAACCCTAGCCCTAGGTTATGTCCTTGGCCGAAAGTCCCCAAGGAACCCTAGATCCATGAAACTTCACATAACCTCCCAACTAACATCCCATACATACATACTAGGCCATAGGGAACATTTAATCCCATACTTAAGGCCAACCCTAATCCTTTGACCCCAACTCTTGCTCTTGGCCGAAACTTCAAGGCCATGGGGGCATGAAAAAATTTCCAATAAAACTCCAAATCAATTGCCTAACACCAACCATACCTTACCCTAGGGCCATTGGGACCCTTACTTGAAATAAGTCCTAACTTCCCACCCTATTAGGGTACTTGGCCGAAACCTATAGGGTCTCAAAGCTATGTGAAACATTCACATAATCACCCTCCATCTCTCTTATATCGTGTTAATACATCAAACACATGCTTGGGGTTTTAGATCCAACTCCACCCATGAGGTCTTGTTGTTCGCCGAAACCCTAGGGTATCCTAGGGTGCCCCAAAAATTCCCAAAAATTATATTTAATCCCTAAACCTCATAAGAGAACATTAGACAACATTATCAAGATTTTTAGCATCATTTTTGAACCCTAAACCATGGTGGCCGAAACCCATAGGGTCTCTAGGGTGTTGATTTGTTTCTTTCATGTTGGCCGAAACCCTAGGGTGTCCTAGGGTACTCCAAAAATTCCCAAAAATTATACTTAACCTCTAAACATCATAAGGGAACATTAAATAACATTATAAAGATTTTTGGCATAATTATAGACTTTAAAATCATGGTGGCCGAAACCCTCCATCCTAGGGTTCTTGGTTTTGCTTCTTTCATGTTGGCCGAAACCCTAGGGTGTCCTAGGGTACTCTAAAAATTCCCAAAAATTGTACTTAACCTCTACACATCATAAGGGAACATTAAATAATATTATCATAATTTTTAGCATAATTATAGACCTGTAAATCATGGTGGCCGAAACCCTTAAACTTAGGGTTCTTAGTTTTGTTTCTTTCATGTTGGCCGAAACCCTAGGGTGTCCTAGGGTACTCTAAAAATTCCAAAAAATTGTACTTAACCTCTATACATCATAAGGGAACATTAAATAACATTATCATGATTTTTAGCATAATTATAGACCTGTAAAACATGGTGGCCGAAACCCTTAAGCATGAGAGTCTTGGTTTTCTTTCCTTTCAACATCAAATTCGAAAACTAACCAATATATCATGCCAAAAATCATGGAAATCATAGGGAACTATTATACCACAGGTGAGGGAGTCTTACCTTGGGGTTTCTTGATTTTTAGACCTTAGATGGGAAGAAGAAGGAAGACTTGTTGTCTCTTGATCACCCCTAGCCTTGGAACCTTAGGAAACCTTTAGATCTTGGTGGTAGGACCTTCTTGTGGAGTTTTCCCAAGGGAAAATCTCCCTTGTAGATTTCGTCTAGGATGAGAAAGAAGGAGGAAGAGAATGCAATTGATGGAGAGAAGAGAATAACTTCCAAAACCCCCCTCTTTATAACCCATTAAGGTGGTGAATGAAGAGTCTCTCCATGACTCTTCATCTTCTTCTTAATCTCAACTTATATCCACTTCATTTCCTCATAGAAATCCCTTGCTAGGTGAGTTGGTTAAGGCTTACATGGTTGTACAAGAGGTCCAAGGTTCAATCCTTGGCTCATGCACCTTTATTTTTATTTTATTTTCATTTCATTTATTTTATTATTTTTATTTCCTAAATTCCGAAAATCCCCCTAAAATCACCCATAATTATGCCAATATTCCTAAATAAAATTCTTTTATATTTATATTAATTTTACCTAATTTATATTAATTTTACCTAATTAATTCCTATTTTTGGAGCCCATTTAAAGCTCATTAGTACCTAGTTTTTCTCAATTTAAATGAGAAAACATGGATTTCTAGGCCCAATTTTACATAATTACTTCTGGGCCCCTCGGAAAATTATCTAGACATGCTCAATATTTTAAGAAAATATTAAGAGAATTTTTCGGATCGTTACACAAACTTGAGCATACATAAGACTTCCTACTACCGAAGCAAAGGGAATCTTTTGCATTTCTTGAGTCTCGAGGCTTCCTTTAGTTCACTGTTTAAGACTAAACCTATCTCCTTTAGCGACTGGGGTGTTTCCTGATTTGCAATCTTGCATGCCAAATCTTTTAAGCACTTTATCGATATAGTTCTTTTGTGATAATCCAAGAATACCTTGAGAACGATCTCGGTGTATTTGGATTCCTAATACAAAAGATGCATTACCAAGATCTTTCATTTCAAAATATCTGGATAGAAATCTCTTGGTATCGTTTAACATACCTATATCATTTGTGGCAAGCAAAATGCCATCAACATATAAAATCAGGAAAATATGCTTGCTCCCACCGAACTTATGATACACACAATCATCTACCACATTCACCTCAAATCCAAATGAGATGATTATTTGATGAAATTTATGGTACCATTGACGAGACGCTTACTTTAACCCGTAGATGGACTTTTTAAGTTTGCAAACCATACTCTTTGGATCTCCCGATACAAAGTATTCTGGTTGCACCATATAGATTGTTTCCTCAATGTCTCCATTGAGAAAAGCTGTCTTGACATCCATCTGATGGAGTTCCATATCAAAGTGTGCAACAAGTGCCATGATTGTCCTAAAAGAGTCTTTCGTTGAAACCGGAGAAAAAGTCTCTTTATAGTCAATTCCATATCTTTGAGTATAACCTTTAGCTACAAGACGTGCCTTATATCTTTCCACATTACCGTTTGAATCCCGTTTAGTTTTAAAAATCCATTTACAACCAATGGGTTTCACACCTTCTGGTAACATGACAAGTTCCCAAACATTATTGTCTTGCATTGATTTATACTCTTCATTCATTGCCTCAATCCATTTTTGAGAATTTGAATCTTGCATGGCTTGACGAAAGTTGATTGGATCATCCTCCGCCATGCCATCATTTTCCTCATGTTCTTGAAGTAGTACTATGTAATCATCTGAAATAGCACTCCTCCTTTCTCTAGTGGATCTACGTAAAGGCACTTGTTCTTCATGCATTGGTTCTTGAGGTTGTTGAGTTTGTTCTTCTGGGAGTTGACTGACAATGTCTTGTTGTTCTTGTATTGCATCTTGATCACTAACAGGAATAATATCCTGATAATTATCAGAAGCAATCATAGGAATATAAACCATTTCCTCTTGAAGAGTAGTAGGAATACATTCCTCCTCAAAGACAATGTCAGAAACTTTATTCTTCCCCACAAACTCAATATCCTCAAAGAACGTTGCAGTTCCCGTCTCAAAGATAGTCCGTGTTTTGGGATTATAAAACTTATAGCCCCTTGATCGCTCAGAATATCCAATAAAGTAGCTACTTACTGTTCTAGAGTCTAATTTCTTTTCATGTGGCATGTATGGTCTAGCCTCAGCTGGACATCCCCAAACATGAAAATGTTTTAAACTTGGCTTTCGCTTTGTCCAAAGCTCAAAAGGTGTTTTAGTAGCTGCTTTTGTGGGTACTCGATTTAGAATGTAAGATGTTGTCTTTAATGCTTCTCCCCAGAGTGATGTTGGTAAAGTTGAATGGCTAACCATACTCCTTACCATATCCTTAAGAGTCCGATTTCGTCGTTCAGCTACACCATTCATGCTTGGCGAGCCTGGCATGGTGTACTGTGGGACGATTCCACACTCCTCTAGGTATTGAGCAAAAGGTCCTGGACGTTGTTAACCTGAACCGTCATATCTACCGTAGTATTCACCACCACGATCAGATCTGACTTTCTTAATTCTTTTGTCGAGTTAGTTTTCGACTTCAACCTTAAATGATTTGAAAACATCCAGTGTTTGAGCCTTTTCATGAATAAGAAATATGTATGCATATCTAGAATAATCATCAATGAATGATACAAAATATTGTTGACCATTCCAAGAAGGTGTTGGAAATGGTCCACAAACATCCGTATGTATCAATTCCAATACTTCCGTAGCTCGATATGCACCTTCTTTCTTTCTTTTGGTCTGTTTGCCCTTAATGCATTCAACACAAATGTCTAGGTCCGTAAAATCAATGGAATGTAAAATTCCATCTGATACAAGTCGTTCAACTCTATTTCTAGAGATGTGTCCTAAACGTTTGTGCCATAATGTACCTGAGTTTTCAATATTAAATTTACGCTTGGTGCCACGTGATTCCACATTTAGGGTTTCCATATAAGAAGCATTTATATCAAGCATATAGAGATTGTCATTAATGATAAGTGAACCGGTTCCAACAATATTAGAATCAATAGATAAACTGAACTGATTGTTTCCAAATGAACAACTATAACCCAATTTGTCCAAATGAGAAACAGAAACCAAATTTCGTCTAAAAGACGATACAACAAAAGTATCTATTAAGTCTAAATAATAACCAGTGCTTAACAACAATCTAAAATGCCCTATGACTTCCACTTCGACCGACTTGCCATCACCCACATAGATGCATCTTTCAGCATCACTTGGCTTTCGGTAGCTCAGGCAATCCTGCATTGAAACACTGATGTTAGTAGTAGCACCGGAGTCTAACCACCAAGTGTTTCTAGGCACTGAAGCTAAATTTACTTCTGAACAAACCAAATTTAAAAATGTACCTTTTTTCACACGCCAGACATGATACTTAGGACATTCCTTCTTGACATGATCAGGCTTGTTACAGAAGAAACAACCTTTCTTGTCATTGTCTTGCTTTTGTTTCTTCACATAAGGACCTTTAGTAGCCTCATTCTTTCTTTTCTTGCCCTTATCTTTAGGGGTGTTTGCTAAGTAGGCACTTTCAACCTTGTTTTGCTTCAACCTCTCTTCCTCTTGAACACAATATGAAATGAGCTCGTTAAGAGTCCATTTCTCCTTTTGACAGTTATAATTGATTTGAAACTGACTGAACTGGATTGGAAGAGAAATAAGCACTAAATGCACAAGCATGTCATCCGACAATTCAAGTTTAAGTGCCTTCAACTTTGATGCAAGGTGGGAAAATTCCATGATATATTCCCGAATATTTCCCTTGCCTTGATACTTCATGGAAATCAAGCTTTTCAGAAGTGTGCTTGTTTCCGCCTTATCGCTTTTGGCAAAGCGCTTCTCAATCTCATCAAGATATTCCTTAGCGTTAGTGATACTATTAGACACCGCACCCCTAAAAGCCTCTGGTATGTCGCGCTTGATGATCATAAGACTCATGCGGTTAGAGCGTTCCCACTTCTCATATTTAGTCCTCTGTTCAGAAGAACTAGAATCTGTAGGAGTAGTAGGTTGCTCTGTCCTGAGCACAAGATCTAGATCCATGCAGCCAAGAACAATAAGAATGTTCTCCTTCCAATCCTTAAAATTTGTACCATTGAGGATTGGAACTGAATTTAAGTTAGCAGAAATAGTAGCAACACTTGCTGAAAAGAGAACACAAGAATAATAACATAAATAACATGATCATTGTGAATAAATTAGAATAAATGGTAAATCCCATCTAAAGATACCTAGTGCAACAACAATATCAAGTCTTTGGACAGTAATATTATTTGCAAGTGGTACTCTTGTTGTAATAATCAAACACTAACAATAATGCATGACAAATAATAAACCTATCTTTGGATCGATTTATTAAATTCATGAAAAATAACAATTGTAACCTTATAATTGTTACGTGTTTATTATCACAAGTAAATGTATAATTTTGTTAAGTATAAATCTTCCTTTGGGCCGATTAATACTCACATAAATATATACAGTTACACCTTAATTAATATCTAAATAATATCTCAATATTTCAAATTAAATTAAATTCAAATAATAGAGGTCACTTTAGTGACATATAATTTAAATTTAACTTAATTTAAAATAATAGATATTAATGGACCCATATAATCCATTTAATATTTATATCCACATTATAAAATAAGTTAATTAAATTATTTTATCCAAATAATTAAATTAAATTATTTTATCTAAATAATTAAATTTAATGGATTATTATTGAAGGGGAATATATATATATATATATATATATGGATTATTATTGAAGGGAATATATATATATATATATATATATATATATATATATATAACATTAAATTAAATGGATTAAATGTTTCCGTAACCTTGTCATGGACTGTTTTATACAGTCCAAAAAAAAAATCATAACTTTAATAAACATGAATGTATATATTAAACTGTAACTTTAATATATACGGCCATCTGCATGAATTAAAACCACAGTTGCATGAATGTATTTATTATATATAGATATAATAAATGCCGTTCTCTCCTCCACCGAATTAAATTTCATGCGGTGATTAATTGCATTGGCATGCAATTAAAACTGCAATGGAGCAGTTCCGTTGAGAAAAAAAACGCCTTGGAAAATCGTAACTTTAATTGCACTGAACTTGGTGTCCATTGAAATCATGCATTTACTAAAATCGAAACTTTCTGAAACTGACGTCTCAATCCCTGACATCTCAATTCCGCGGAATCCATTCCTTCGGCCGAACCATTATCATCAACCGGCAGTCCATAAAAAAAAACAAAAAATTACCAACGTCGTTCCATTACAGCGACAATTTCCAGTCATCACTGGATCATCATGATCACCAGATGCTACCGAAAATCGGCCAAGGATTTGGCCGATGTATACTATATTTCGGCAGCCACTCTAATGTGGCGCTTCTATCCATGCCAAGAATCTCAGCATAGTAACGATGAACGATCGAAAAATATAATAATAGTATGGATAATCGAAACAGAACAAAATCCATAATTATCTCTTAAGAATTGGAAATAGATTGCTCTGATACCAATTGTAGAAAATAAATCTTTCAGTTGAGAGATCTTGATGAACAATATCTCTATTCCACTTCTTAAGAAATAATAAGCATGATGATTAACCAAATTTGCGGAAGCGTACCGAAATCCATTGCTTGCAATCGATCCTCGGAGATGATCTTCAATCTGCAGATTTCCTTAGGTTTCCGAAGAGTTTTGTCGATGGGAAACAAAACAAAAGCATCATCTGCAAACTGGGACCATAACCCCCTATTTATAGAATCCAAAGGTTGCATATTTCTAATTTGGCCCCTCAACAAATTAGAATTAGCATATGGTATTCACAATATTTTTATTCATAACAATTAAGCCCTTTCGTCAAATTAATTCCAAAATTTAGATCACAATAATTTTGACTTATTTAATTGATGACATATAACATTTATAATTTACAATTATGACCCTAAAATTATAACAATGTTAATTTTTAAAAAAAATAAAATGAAAAAAGAAACTGAGGCTCCCTCCTCAGTTTATTTTTTTTTTAAAACTAACCGTTGGAGGCGCCTTGAGTTGCGTCGCATACAGGTCTGCAGTGCGCGGTCCATAGCAGAGAAAAACTCATATATATATATATATATATATATATATATATATATATATATATATATATATATATATATATATATACGATTTTGATATGTTATGGACGAGCTTCCTACGCACCCGTGCGAACTCAAGGCGTCTTGAATTATATATGTGATTTTGACATGCTACGGACGAGCTTCTTGCGCGCCTGTACGAACTCAAGACGCCTTGTATTGATTCAAACACAAAATCTTCATTTTTTAAAAAATTTATTTGGGGTATATTTAGGGTTTAAGATTTAGAAGTTGAGTTACAGTGAGTTTAATCTAATAAGGGGGCGTTTGGTTTGTATTTTCCAGTCTGTTTTTCATTTTCATTTTCTGTAGAAAATGTGATTTTCTGGAAAACATGGTTGGTTTACATTTTCCAGCTTTGTTTTTCAGAAAAAAGCATAGCGTTTTCTGGAAAACTGGAGAATGAAAAAAAGTCATTTTCTAGAAAATTAGAAAATGTGGTTTTCTGGAAAATGAAAATGAAAAATGGAACAAACCAAACACCTCCTAAGATTTTCCTTCTAGGGTTCGGTCATCCCTCTTGAATTACAGTGTTTAAAATAAAAAAATTTAGATACTCACGGGGTATATTATAAATATTTAGCGTTTAAAATTTTAGGATTTAAGAATTAAGTTATAGTGAGTTTAAGCACTAAATTTTTTTTCCTAGGGCTTAGTCTTCTCTCTTATGTTATAGTATGTAATATAATTTTTTTTATGCTAATGAATATATTATATGTATTTAAGATCTACAAGAGGAAATATTAATTTTTTAAAAAAATAAAAAGAAAAAAGAAATTGGGTGGGAGGCGTCTCAATTTAGTTTTTTTATAAAAAATAACCAATTCGAGGTGTCTCTAATTACATTAAAGGCGCCTCAAGTCGCGTTGCGTATGAGTCCGTAGTATAGAAAAACTCTCTCTAGATATATAATAAAAAAAATGAGCTTCTTAATTAATATATTTGTGAGCCTCTAAATGAATATCTTGCGAGCCTCTTAATGAACATGTTCATGAGCTCACGAATTAAATGCTGTTAAGCACTAGCTCGGCTGGATAATATTTTCTAATTTGAAATTAGGCTCGAACTTGACTTGTTAACTTAATCGAACAATTTTTTTTCCAATCAAGATCCGAATAGCTCGCGAACGATTTGATTTGTTTACGCCCCTAATCAACTGTAAAAGAGAAAAGAATTTATATTTCCGTTGATTTAAAATACAAATTTGCACATTCATCTCGAGAATATTCATTCAAAATATACATAAATAAAAAAAAAGAAAAAGAAAGATACTAGATGTGCTACTAACTATGCGGGGCTTACCTCTGAATAAGGATAATTAATTAAATTCTTTCCTAATTAAACTTCTTTTTGTTTTTGTGGCTTTTTTTTTTAACGAATGGAAAATTTACTAGAAAAAGGAAAAGCAAAAAGAGGGCTTCAAGTAAATATAACCAGGCATTTGGAATTGGGCACGACGCCGATGCTCTGGCTGGCGTCTGGCGACCGTCGGCGTGACGGCGACCACCAAGCAGGTGGGGATTAGGGCATAGTGCTGACTGTTCCGGCTTCTCTCCTCGGAGAGTCGGGAAGGGAAATGGATGCGTCGGCGGGGAGAATCAACCATGAGCGACGTGCCGGCCTTGCCAGGGCAGGATAGCAAGAGATGAAGACGATTCACAGCTTATCGGACAGGTTCGCCTTCACTTCGCTTCGTCAATTAGGGCAGCTCTGATTCGTGAAAGAATGATTAGGAAGAAAATGAGATCGGGAATAAGAATTGCCTACGGTATTATTTGTGATCAATTGTTCGCTATATATATAAGTTTTACATGAAATTTTCAATTTGATCAGTTCCTTCTTGATCGATTTTTCCTCTCAAATATTGCTTGATTATACTCAACTATGTCATTTTTCTTGGGTTCAAACTCCATTTTGGATACTAGATACAGCTAAATTTGTTGAAGTTCAATCCGTTCTTGGAGGCATCATGGTTTATTCATAATTGTCTTCCTCTTGAATTTGATTTGGAGCAGGTTTCATTTGTCGTTAGAACATGAACATTAAGGGCTTGAACTAATGACTTTCTATATATAAATATGACTACATTAAGATAACCTTAAAAACGACAAAAATTTGCTTTTGTTTTCAACAAAAGAAATATGGCATCCTTCATTTTTGTTTGAGGAGTATCATATTAGGAATTACTGGAGTCCATGATGTATGTTTTGATCTTCCAAAGGACCGTTTTGCTATGGATCAAAGGAGACCTAAAAAACAGATTCACAAAGTTTATCTTACATGCCAACAAAAATGGTGGCTGGTGGACGGCTCTGTCACAATATATGATGAGTAATTATTCTGAAATTGATACCAAACATGACCAAGTAACTTGAAAATCTGTGGACCCAATAAAATCTCTCCATGAATTCTCAATGTCGGTATATTGAATATACACCTAAATTGCTCCTGCTAAAACAAAAGAAAAATGCTCATCAGAAAAATGTTCAAAGGATTTCAATAGGATAGACCTGTAACCAATGAAGAGACCTTATAATGCAGTTGATTCTTGTCGTAAAGATTGGATCTCGTTGTTGTGGCTATCAAGCGGCATGTATTGTGACATAATAGCCATTATCTCAGAGTCCATGTAAGACTGCAAAAGAAAGGCAGCATGAATTCAAGTATTTCGTATAGGTCGGTCTACTTTCAAGTTGAGTTGGAAGCCAGAAACATACCCTGAGTCTGTATTTGTAGAATATATATCCTGCTAGTCCAGCACCAGCCACACATGAAATTACTATGATTGACAAGATCCATCCAAGCTTTGATGCATTGTTACTCTTACCTGCATTACAACAGAAAATCAATGATTCTGAATAGTATTTTTCCTAGGGAAAATAAGAAGAAAAATCTATAAATGCTAAATAGATTGGCGATCCTCCTTATTATAAAATATTTCATTTCTTAGAAATAGGTAATTATTAAACAAAATACAAACCATATATACAACAACAACAACAACAATAATCAAGCCTTATCCCACTAGGTGGGGTCGGGTATATGGATCCTTTTACGCCATTGGATTCTGTCCCCTATTATATCATCATCTATATTTAAATAAAATTTATTTTGTTTTATTGTTGTCAACCAAGTCTTTTTTGGTCTTCCTCTCTCATGTTTAATGTACGAATTTATCATAGTTTCACATCGCCGAACAGGGACATTTATACGGACCATATATAATTTGAGAATAAATATACAATGGCCTCTTGAATGCAAAATGCACAGATTCAGACATTCATTACCAATTTACTAAGAACTAAATAAAAGATTATTTGAACAAATTAAATTTGAAAATGCATCATTTTAAAAATGTAAATATTCTGGTTCTTACCTTTCTGTAGTATTCATTATATATTTGTTTCCTGTAATTATTTTTTCTTACCTATGCATGTATCCTCCCCCTTTATGTACACTAGGTCACCCTTGCACTTGCAGTCATATCCACCCCATTTGTTCTTACACTGGCACTCAGGGCAGTCGCAAGCAAGTTTCTCCTCACATTCATCAATATCTACCACATACAATAAAGACATAATCACTATTAGAATTTTATATGAAATGCAGCAAATAATGTTAGGAATCCCTTTTTCTTAAGATTAAATGCAACAATCTAAAAATACCTTCGCATTTATAGCCATCTCCATAGAATCCATTAGGACAGCGGCAACCAGTCAACTCTGAGTCCTTTGTGCAGAAGAGTAAGTTAGCTGCACTGAAATGGAAAAACTTGTATACAGTACTTTGAAGTTACCAAGCAAGCAGAGTATGTTTGTTCCTCTTTTGTCTCGGTCCAGCAGCCTCCATTGTCCATCGCACATCTTCCTGGTCCTACCGCTGTGTAGACCAAAGTACATTAGTTCAAGATAATGCAATTTATATAGCAGTATGTTTTCATCAATATGGTTACCACTGAGGAATGTAGATTAAAGTGGTAAGAGGTAGACAAGAAAATTTCTGTAAATTTTCTTGTAATAGTTCTCTTAAAGCTCCTCAGATGGTTAATATTTACCTTTACAAGCTATGTAGCCATCTCCTTCATACTTTACATTATTCACTACAGGACACACACAGAGTCTACCTCTGAAGGTATCCTGCAGAAATTAAATTGACATAGTTTAACTAAACATGCTACTTCCTCTCAACTCCTATAAACAATGTTAATTAGATGAGAATGCACCTTGCAGGCTGTGATATTTGACTTTGGATCCTGCCAACATCCACCGTTCGATCTAAGGCACTCATTTGTCTCTATATCTGAAAGAGAATGAACCCAGTGCCAATCATAACAAGCTCTGGACTGCAGCTAAAAATGGTTGTTCAAACCTTGATTTAAGCATACAGGAGGCTCTGTAGCTTCCTTGAATCCTGCACATATAGCTTTGAGAACAGTCTTGCTCTCTAGTTTCCCTACATGAGAAAAACAAAATACTTGTTATCAGTTCTACTAGTATAATGAAATGCTTTTGATTACTCTACCTAAATGCTTAGATTGTAATTTTAGCAAATGAGACTAGAAGGGTGAATTAGTCGTATTGATTCAATCAATTATTTTTTTCTGCTATGATAAATTGATAGTTGGTCGATAATAGCCAGATGTTTTTGTTTGAGATATACTCCGTAACTTGTTTGCTAGGCGTGATTGAAGACATGGGATCAGGAATCAAACCTCGATATTGAATATTATTTATGACCAAGGTGGGTAAAATAGTTACATCTCCACGAGAACCATGCCCAATCTATGTTAAGAAAACACGTCAGTATTTCGTTCAGATATGCTATGAGAAATCTGAATCATTAAATATGCAGTAAACTCATTGTGTCTTAGTTACCTGTATTTCCTGCTCTATCTTTAGGACATCATTTTCAGCATCTGCTTCTGGATCACCCATGCATTTGTTAACCTTGTCCAGGGGCAAACCTGATACATCAGAGTGAACCGCATGAGAAAATGTTTCTCTTTCAAAATGGAGGAGGAAATGATCGGGTCGATAGACTTGCCGAGGGATTTGACGACCTCTTCTGCGCAATCTCTGCTGTAGCTCTTGTTCTTCATGGAGCACCTGACATGGAAATCAGTAACAAAATCCCACCAGACCCAGGGCCTCCCGGTCTCATTCCCAACTCTGTGAACACAGAGCTGCCTCAAGTTCTCGATCACCACATCCTTGCCATCGTACCCCTCGCTGAAGTCCTGCTCTGGATCAGGTGCGCAGTATCTCCCCTTGTTGATGCACTGAGCTTTGCATTGTTTGCTGAGTAAGAAAGCATCAGGGCAGAACCAGGTGATATAGCGCGGCGTGAACTGAGTGAAGCCTCCCCTCTCAAGCAGCTGCGCGTGGCCCTTGAAGTTCTTGACGAAGCTCATCTGGTCGTCGCACCGAGGGCCGCACTCGTCGTTGCTGTTGGTCCAGAACTCGTACTCCACCCGCTCGTCGGGGTGAGGCATCGACTCCCTCCAATCCAGCTTTATGATCACCAGCTCGTCCCTCTTCGCCAACGCCTTCCTGAGGGCCGCCCCGAACTCGCGGTTGATGAGCGCGGCGGGGATGTTGATCTTGTCGACGTACTCCGTGTCTTGGCTTTCCTCTGGGTTGTCCATGGTGAGGAGGGGCTCGTCCATGTTGTCAGCGACCAGAACTGCAGCTGCGCCAGCTTGCTGGGCGTTCCATGCCTTCAAAGCAAAGTAACAATCTGGAGCAAGTAGGGAATGCGTTAGCCTAGCTCTTCTGGTGCAAGGCCTTAACATGGAGCGTTGACTTAGTTTTTTGATCTAGATAGAAATCTCAAAAAGTTTTAGATCTGGAAACAAACTTTGATCTATTTGCGTTACGCTTAAGTTTAAGAAAAATCAAGATTGATGAACTACAGAAGAACAAGCAACAAGAAGCCATAATTGGCGGCTCACCTCCTCGGTCAACTTGAAGGATGACAGGGCGCCTACTGGCCCCCGTCTTGAAGGGCACGCCGTCGAAAGCGTTGCAGGCCGTGGAGTTCTCCTCCAGGTACTTCACCACGCCGACCATCGTCCCGCCGTAGTTCGGCACACCAAAGTTGGCGAGCGCCGCGTCATGCCGCCCCTTGAGGTGCTCCGGGCGGATCACTTTCACGGCGCTCTTCTCCACCACGAACCGTGCCGACGCCGAGCCGACGACCACTGCCGCCGTCAGGATGGCGAGCACGGCAGCAAAGCCGGCCATGTGTTTGCTCTCGGCTTCCTCTCCCCTCCTCACCGGCAATCAGCTTGGGCAGAGTTGGACCTCGGAGGAGGAGACTTGAGAAAAATTAAACTAGACAAGGATCAACAAGCTTCATGCATGGCTCAGTTGTTTATTGGTAGAGGTTTGCTTAATCTCTACTACTATAAGAATGACATTTGGTGATCATGTCATGCGAGGGAGGCTTCTGAAGTTGACAAGGAGAGATGATGAACCAACCACTGCCGTGGAAGGTGAAAGGTAGTTGATTTTATTGTTAAAAAAATAAAGTGTTAGAATGGACAGGCAACCTGATGCACCTCCCGTCCCGAGGTCAATGTTTTGAAACCTGATGCAAATTACATAAACATTTGCATCTGTAGATAGAGAACCAAAGGTGATGATACGGTGACGCAAACACAAATTACAAATTACCGGTAGAGGTTTCAAAGCACAATTAATATTTTAATTGATCAACCAAATATCTTGACAGTGGCCAGTGGTTCATCTGCACTGCGGTTGGTCTCATAAACTTAGTAATCAATGGATACTTTAATTGAGCTTTCAGAGTTTGCTTCAACAGCTCTCTTTTGCACCCTCAAGCAATCCCATGGCAGCTTGGCATCTGGACAGTATTACGACTTGGAGTTTGGAATCACTTTCGTGAGTTTATAAAGGTGAGACTTGCAACTAAAGGGTGTCCAACCAATATGTTTTTTATTTTATTTTTTAATTGGATGACGGTTTGAGTTTATTTTTCTGATTTCTCGCATTTTGAGTTTACATTGTATTGAGGTCATACGATTCATGCCCTCAACTCCTTCTCAACCTAGCCCATAATTGATTTGGTCATGACTACCGATCACACAAGGAGATTTTATAGATCAATCCAGTAGTATTTGATAGATTATTTGTTCCGGAAGGAATTGACGTCGACAGCCAGTCATCAGGGTCCAGCCCACGTGAATACTGAGGTTAGGGGAGGAACTCCGCACCCTACGAGAATAACACGAGCGTTAGGAGAACACGCCGGAGGTTGTCCGGCGGAGCCCACTCCGATGCTCAAGTCAGTGCCTTGATGGAGAAGAGGGAGAGAAGACAAGACAGGAAAATGTGTATAGTAAAGAATGCGTAATCCCTTTTACCGGAGGGGTTGAAATACCTTTTATACTTGCGGCTGCTGCCTTGGTGCGTCCCCATGATCTATGTCACGTCCCCCCCCTTCGTCGATTACAGGATAGTCTTTGAAACGATCCATGCCGTCGTTAAGAGTGACCTGTTGCGACATTTAAGGGTCATGATAACTCCGCGATAGGGGGGATGCTTATCCACAGATCCGAGAAAAAAGAGGGGGTTATTATTTGAGGTTGAATGTTGCTTGGGCTCCCCTTCCCCGAGGTGATCTCGGGGTCTTCTAGCCCGGGAGATCGCGGGCGCTCCGTTTCCCCGAGGTAGTCTCGGGACCCGACTTCCTAGAGTAATCTCGGAAGGGGTTTTCTGATATGATCTCCAGGGTGTGTTTACCGCGGTGGGGGGGGGGGGCAGAGGATCCTCTTCCCGAGAGTGTCCCGGGAGCTCTGAAAGGGGAGTCACTCAGAATTGCCACAACTTGACACTCAGCTTCTTCAGCCCACCTGTCTGCCACGGGCTATTCAACCCCATCACAAATCCCTCCCTTCAAGTCTGATCGAAGGAAGTGAGGTTGACTGATCGGACTAGTGTGGCGGTGAAGAAGCTGTGTTCCAGTGGGTCCTCGTGCCCGTTATTGCTCCTTTGACAATTATGCTGGGTCTTATGATTGTAGAATTTGCCTCGAGTCCCGCAGCAATCCCTTTTTGGTTTTGTCTTCCCCAAAAGGCTTCTATGACTTTCAAGGTACTGTAATGATACATGTCCATCCTTCATAAAGACGCATGGCATATTTTGATGGCGCCCAAGTCCTCTCGCGAATGCTTCGTTGCCACGTGCCCCAACTGCTCTCTTCGCGACCTCTTACTGATGTGCACAGCTGTAGCCGACTCATGTCAAACGATTGTTCCCTGGCGCTGCTCCGGTGTGGCGGTTCTTGCTTTCCACGTGCCCTGCCCACATTGCACTCATGCAGGCGGCTTCCTCCGTATAAGAAGTGGAGACGAAGATGTTCAACCGACTTCTGGCTTCATGGCTGGGTGCACCTTGTCTTCCTCTTCTTCTCTAAGGACCTTTTTTAACGTAAGTAATTTGTCTTCTTCTCGTCTTTTCCCTTAGGAACCATGAAAGATTACACGGCGGAATGGTACGAGTCCGCCTCTTTGAGCGTGAGGCGAGAGGCTCTGCAGGTGACCATTGAGGCCTATGACATCCTGACCGAGATTGCGGTGGTTATCCCTAAGGTAGACTAGATGCCAGTGGAGCCCCCCGTAGACTTTTCTACCTTCTTCTTAGGGCAAGTAGAGTCAGGGCTCCGCTTCCCCATTCCCCATTTCTTCATGAATGTAGTCTCTTATTTCGATATCCCCCTTCACCAGATGGCTCTTAATGTCTTTGCTCAGATGGGGGGGGGGGGGGCGTATATTATCTTCAAGCTCTTCAACCTCCCCCTGACTCCTCGTCTCTTTCATTCTTTCTTCGTTCCAATCGGCTCATAAGGGGTCTTTAGCTTTTCGGCGTGTCCGAGCCATAGGTTCTTAGGAGGGTTCTCTTCTTTGCACAAAGGGTGAAAGGAGAAGTTCTTCTTCATCCAACTGCCCGTGCTGCTCTTCAGTCCTCTTCGTTGGACAGAGACTCTACCGACTCCTCCCTCTCTAGGGGAGTTTCTCCAGAGTTCCGCCTACCAGCGCACTAGGAGCGTACTCTTCGGCATGGAGTTCAGTGGCCCTGATCTGGTGCAGAGTGAGGAGCTTATATACCGGGTAGGCCTTAGCCCCAAAGTGACCTGGATCAGCTATAGCCTTGGTACGCTCGTCTTTTCCATCACCGTCTGTTAGTTCTAACTAATGTTTCCTTGTCTGGCTATTGCAGAGGAAGTCATGTTCCCCAGGGCGATGCATCGACTTATCAAGTGGGAGGAGGCTAACAAGGAGTCGCTGACTCCTCCCCCTGCCGCTCCCGATGCCCCCTAGGCCGGCCAAGTCCTTGGAAGGAACCGTCGAATCGTCCAGTGAACCTGCTTCGCCAGGAAGGACAGAGGCTACTACCACGCCCCCGCCATTTATGAACCAAGGATCTTCTGGTCTGTCGGTGGACCCGCGGGCGGACATCCCTTCAGAGGGTGGCTCAGCCCCAACTGCTGTCCATCCGGAGGAGGTCAGCGAGGGGTCTTTGCCTCCTACTTCCCCCTCAACGATCCGGTTCGTTGATCGACAGAAAAGGCGGATTCCGAAAGTCTCGGGCCCCAAACGGAAAAGGCTGCGCTCTAGTGGTCCCAGTATCCTTCCCTCTGTCCCTGAGGAGGATGTTTCTCCTTTCGAGGGTGGGGAATCCCTTCTATCTTCCCCCGTTCCGCCAGTCGCTGTTCTGGAGGCAGGTATCCAATCCTCAGGCTTTCCTTCAATTGACCCTGCCGAGACTCATAAGGGTAAGGAAGTATTGCCCACTCAATACCGAATGCAACTCGACCGCATTCAAAAAAGGCAAGATGCGGCTTTGGAGACTTCCATCCAATCTTTCCCCCCAGTGTAATTGAAGGAGGTTCCCGCGGAAGGACCCTTTCCCGTGGGGACTCCTAGCTCTGAGGAGGGTGATTTCAGCCTTTCTACACTGCTCCCTGGAGCTCCTACTGTCCAGCTACTTCCTCCGTGCAGGGGCTCGTTGCCTTTTGAGAGTCGGGCCGATATCTTGAGGTCTCAAGGAGGAGCGGCCGTACGAGTCTCTGCGGGGCCTCTAACCAATTTCCGTGAGTCCCTTCTGAAGGTGTGTATTCCTAGTATATAGGATGTTTCCTTGTATGTTCTATAATTCCCTGGTGTAATGATAGACGGTTGAAGACTGCCTGACGGCCGACTATGGCTTGTACGACTGGCCTCAGATTGAAGCCTTGACCCGCCGAGCCCTGAGAGGAGAGGCCGCAGCTGACCACGAGCACCGGGGCGGGACTTATGCAAGCGGGGGTCAGCCGGGCTCTATGGGCGAAGGTGGAGCATCAGCTGAATACCATGATGGCCAAGGAGTCCACCCTACATAGTTCCCGACACCGGGAACAGTTGGCCTTCAAGCTGGCGGTGGTCGTTACCAATGACCTGCTCCAGGTGACGCAAGAGCGTGATCAGCTTCAAATGAGAGAGCGAAAGTTGTCGGGCGATATCCGACTTATGGAGGCCTCGACCGAGAGGTTGAACGCCCGCGTTCAGAACCAAGCACAGCAGCTCGGCCAAAAGGAGTCTGACCTCATGATGGTGGCTGATCGCTTGTCTGTCTTCGAGGATGACCTGGCCCAGGATCGATCAGAGGTATGGGCCATGTCAAACAGGCTTAGGGAGGCTCTGGCAGAGGAAGATAGAATGTCTGCCGAGATGGAACAGCTGAAGCGCGCCAAGGAGGCTGCTGAGGTTGAGCTGTGCAGCTTTCGGGCTGTTGAGACTTCTAGCACTAGAGAGGCTGAGGCAGACTGCAAAGCCAAGTTCCTGGAATCGGATGAATTCGGCGATATCCTTGTTGGTCAGGTAATGAAGCGCTTGAAGCAAGACTTCCACGGGGTCATTGATGGACACAAAAGAGCTGTCACGAAAGTGGGTCTCAAATTTAGAATATTTGTAAAGCTGAAAACCCTTTTTGCTATCAAAGAATGAAAACGTAGTAAAGGGGTCACAGGTCGTATTTTTCCTAGGGCTAGTTGATGTGGTTTGATTCGTTGCTTGAATTTATGTGTCGTTAATATTTTTTTGGGTTTCAAATAAAATATGGGTTTTGGGTTGCAATCGGAAATGACATCGCAATGAAAATGAAGGAACTTAACCAAGCAAATTTAAACAAGGTAATGGCAATTCAATGACTCAACCAATGAACATTTAAATCAACTTACGCACTTAACTGATTTTGGAAAACAAATCTACTATCAAATTGCAAAACAAATGCTAAGCAAATGAAGCAACTCTGTAGCTGAATACTCGATTGAGACTAGTGCAAGATTCACTTCAGCAATTGAACTTAAAGCAAACAAAACACAAGCTACAAAACCTAGAAGCAAACAAATGTAGTCATGGATGATAAAATTCAAAAATAGCCAAATGAAAGTCTAACAGATTTCAAACCCTTAGCTCACTAAAAATTGCAGGTAACTTGACACCAATCAATGCATTATGTTTCATCTTGATACAAAGTAAAAAAATGAATCCAACTTGATACACAAGGGACGGAAACTCATGTGCCAAAACTGATATGGATGTGTTAAAGTTAATACTAACAATTTTGAAATAAAACCAATAGAATAAGCTTGGAAAGAAAAGCTATCAGTGATGGAAGTTCCAAGAGTGATTGAAGAAATTCAGATACAAAATGCAAATCAATTCAGAAACATGTAAGGCAAAATTGAATGTGTAGGAATGTAAAATGAGTGTACAAACATGTAGAACAATTCCAATGCATAACAAACAAACAAGGCAAGTGAAATCAAGTGATCGAAACTAGCTGCAAAAGTGATAAACTGAAAACTACAGGAATGGAGATGACCAATTCAGAAACAACTCAATTGAGACATGAATTTAGAAATAAAGAAGTAGTGTAAAGGGCAGCAACAATTCGAATTTAGAAACAAGCAAATGCAAGCTGAATTTGAGCTCACTTCTCTAAGTTCAGAGAAACTTATTAAATTCTGATGTTTACTTGACACAAATGCAAAGACTATCAGCTGAAATTTACTTAAATAAAACTGATACACAGGGAAGAGAACTAAAGCGCAAGAACATGACTGAACAGAATTACAGATATGATTCAAAACGAAACAAGCTAACCTAACTTAAATTGTTCATTACACAAACTAACTAGCTAATAAGAATGCTGAATTAAAACTCTAATCAAAGCAGACACTATTCAGAAAATTGAACGAAAGCAACTGGTATGAAATCAGAAACAAAAACAGATTGCAGAACAAACACTGATACGCAGTTGAACAAATTGATACGCTAGAAATGAAACAAGAATTGAGCTGAAATTACAACTATTGCTCACTAAACAGAATCCCTAAATGACTACCTTGCGGAATGAAACCTAATTAAAGCTGGAACAATTCAGAAATTTAAACTAAAGTAGCTGATTCGAAAACAAAAAAAATAGAAACGTTTGCAGAAATGAAATTACAGCTAAAACAAGAAGAAATTCAATAAGAAACTAATCTTCGATCATTCCCTTGGCTCAAAACCTCCTTACCGTCACACAAGAGCAAGCCAAGAACCCCTTCAACTTGCAAATCAATGGAAAAACAGCTTCAATTTCAGATCTGCTCACAGATTTCACTCGGCTGGAAAATTCCAATCCGATCTCCTAGATCTTGCGAGGTAGAATTGCTATGGAGATTTGGTATTGATCAGAAACCATCAGAAGACCCTTCGGACAGCTCCGATTGAAAAGAATAGCTCACGATCGCGATTTAGTTGATCAAATCACAGAAATGGACGAAACCCTCAATCCACTCTGCCCCGGTGAGAATCTGAGCTAGAATCGCAATGGAAACCTTCTCCTAATGATCCAGATCGTGTTCCAAGGTTGTCATCGAGATGGTCACGCCTCTGATGAAGAAAACTTGAAGGAAAACAATGAAAAACTCGGAAAGAACGAAGACAGTGCTGAAGCTCGGCGAGGACACGACAGAGATCTGAAACAGGGGAAGCTGTTTAAGTAGTTAACCAATGGACGGCTGAGATCATTTCACTTCCATCCAACGGCTGATCTTCGTCCGATTTGGCTCAAATTTCCCAGATCTTGATCAACGGTCAGGATCATCCTCGTGGTAGCTCGGATCTTCCAGATTTGCAGCGGATGGCTCAGATCAAGCTGATCTTTGAATGGATGGTCTAGATCCCTTTGATCGTGATCCAATGGCTAGATGATCTCCGATTGGCCTGAAACCTTCAGATCTTGATTCAAGTGCTTGATCAACCTTAACTCCAACTCGGATTGATTAGAAGTTCACAGATGGCCTTGATCTAACTGTTTTTGCATCGGACGGTCCAAATTAGTTGACGCTTGATCACTTGATCCAGTCCACTTTTGACTCAACTTTGACCCAACATGACCTAGGTCCATGATCCTTCCAAGCCTACAAAAGTAGATCAAAAATTTAGTGACAAAACAACTCAAATATATCAAAATTTGCAATTAGGACCAAAAAGAATATAAATCCTAGAACCTAGGGTAAATCCACCATTAAGCAAGTAAAATATGGGTCAAAAATAGATCCTAGAACCTTAAATAATCAACAAAATGACACTTATCAGTCATTGACCAGTTGAAGAAGGCTCAACTTTTGCCTCCAGATGCTGATATGAGTTTTATGAGTGTTGGTCGAGTTTGGGAGGTGCTCCCTCCCGAGGACCAAGATTTGTAGGATTATGTGTTTACCAGGGAGCTTCGCCATACTGTACTCATTTTGATTAAAATGATAACATTTCTTTACCTTACGGTCTCGCGCATGCTTTCGCGTTTGGCTCCCTATGTCATTTGTCTTTGCATCGAGGGATCAGAGAGTAGACAGATCGAGATTTTTTGGGTTTGATCCTGGGTACGGATCTCCCCAAGCTACCCTCGCAAGCCCAAGTATTAGGCCCACAGTTATTCCCCTGTGGGGCCTTTGTCGACCCTTCCCTCTAGAGAGTATTGGCAGCCTCCGAACCGTCGCCTCCGATTCCCAAACGATCCATTGAACCGACCCATAAAGGGTTACAAGTTCCCAGGCGCGGCGGAGGCATACCAATCGACGCGACGCTTCAGTTTGGCGCCCATTACTGCTCTTGCGCTATGCCTGCATTAAATGCGAAGAGAGACGGTGGCCACTATAAAAAGAGGGAGAAGGGTGAACCGTTCTTTCCCATCCATTTCACCATCTTTCTCTTGATAGACTCCTTGTGGCGAGATGCCAATGCACTTTCCTCTGCCCCTTTTTACGGTAGGAGTTGTCGACACTGATAGGGAGGATAACGAAGATGTAGTAGTATTCCTCGCCGAAGGGCCTAGTGGAGGTGGAACCACATGTTTCACACTGTTTGCTAGGGAGCATAGCGGAGATGATGTTCGGGGCCTCGCTGAAGATCCTGGCGGAGATGGGACTCCGGGTTTAGCCGAGGAGTCCAGAAGGGATATCATGTGTTCCGCCAGGGAGCATGGCGGAGATGATGTCCCCTGATGGTTCATTTTCTGCCCCTCCCTGGGTGGTCCTCTGTCCTCCTCAAATGTCATCCCCTTCCGAACTGCTTGTTTTCCCGAGTTTTGGGCATCGGATGGTGTTTGTCGGGTATGACGTAGAGCTGTCACCGGGAGAAGGATTGTAGCTGTTGTTCCCCCTCCTCTTCCTTTTGAATTTTGTAGTCATCCTTGTTGTTAGATGCATCTTTTCGGGAAGAGGTAGTCGGGGTCTTCGAACGGAATAGTTAGGTCAATGTATTCCCCCAGATGTTCTCATCTATTAATGATTACGAGGATGAAGGACCGGGAGGTTTCCGACGCGGCCGAAGATTCAAGGATTTCGACCATAACGAGCATGGATCCCCGCTCACCCGCTATTGGAAGATGGTTTCGAGCCAAGCGACTCTGCAAGAATGATGAAGTAATGAAGAAAGCTCGAGTAGAGGAGTGATTTCCTTTACTGGATCTTCTGATTGTATCTTGGTATTCCTCTGAGATATTGGCATCAATGTATTTCCCATGTAAATGAAGGAAAATATTTGTTACCTTTGATGCGCACATGCGTGTATTAATATTCCAATATCTCGCTCGTTCCTTCTTTATCGGGTAGATCTTGTTAACCTTACTTCCGTAACGCCTAAGTATCCCGGACGCTCGTAGCACTGCGAGGCATCAGGGTCTCGGCTATTTGGTCGGGCGTCCGTAGCACACAAACCAAGCCTAAGTACCTCGGGCATCCAGAACATCGCGAAGTGTTCGGGTTTTTGATTCTTGGTTGGGAGTCCGTAGCACCCAGACCAAGCCTAAGTACCCCGGGCATCCGCAGCACCGCGAGGTATTAGGGTTTTTGATTCTTGGTTGAGAGTTCGTAGCACCCAGACCAAGCCTAAGTACCAAGGGCATTTGCAACACCGCGAGGTATTATGATTTTTATTCTTGGTTAGGCGTCCGTAGCACCCAGACCGAGCTTAAGTACCTCGGGCATCCGCAACACCGTGAGGTATTAGGATTTTTATTCTTGGTTGGGCGTCCGTAGCACCCAGACCGAGCTTAAGTACCTCGGGCATCCACAACACCGTGAGGTATTAGGGTATTTATTCTTGGTTGGGAGTCCGTAGCACCCAGACCATGCCTAAGTACCTCGGGCATCCGCAACACCACAAGGTATGAGGGTTTTTATTCTTGGTTGGGCATCCGTAGCACCCAGGCCAAGCCTAAGTACCTCGGGCATCCGCAGCACTGCGAGGTATTAGGGTTTTTATTCTTGATTGGGCGTCCGTAGAACCCAGGCCAAGCCTAAGTACCTCGGGCATCCGCAGCACCGCGAGGTATTAGGGTTTTTATTCTTGGTTGGGCGTCCGTAGAACTCAGACCAAGCCTAACTACCTCGGGCATCCGCAGCACCACGAGGCATTAGGGTTTTTATTCTTCGGTGGTACATTGGTACTTTGGAGAAGGCACCTTCCTTTATTACGTGAATTCGCTGCAAGGCAGCAAAAATACACAGGCGGGTACACAATATGCTAGGTAAGTCTTACTGGGAACGAAAGGGTCGGAGATAGTTGGCCTGCCCCGACCTCTTGAGCCTTCTGTTCCTCTCCCCCTGTGCTTGACCGCTTCCTCCAGCTAGCCTTCTAGAGCCCTTGGATTTTTCCGGGACTCTGATCTGACTTTCCCACTGTAGCATCGCCGAGACACCAGCTGGTCCCCCTTGACTTCAGCCACTCGGTCACCTACGAAGAATTTTATCTTCTAGTGGTAGACAGAAACCACCGCCTGGAAGACACTGAGCACCGAGTGACCTAAGATGGCGTTGTAGGATGAGGGAGCGTCCACAATCAAGAAGGGTGTTATCCTAGTCCTCTCAAACACGTCGCTACCCAATGATAGCGATAGGGTGATTTGCCCTATCGGCTATACTCGATACCCCGTAAAGCTGAATAGTGGGGTCGAGACCGGGAGTAGCTCATCCTCGTTGATCTACATCTGGTCCAAAGCCGCCTTGTACAAGATGTTCACGGAACATCCAGTGCCCACGAAGATGTGCTTAACCTCATAATTGGCGATGCAGGCAAGGATTACTAGGGCGTCTTCATGGGGAGCTTCCACTTCTTCCAAGTCTGCTAGACCGAAAGAGATTGTAGGGTCATGCTCCTGGCTCCGACTCATCCCGATTGAGTAGTTTTCCAGTCGCCGGGTATGAGACTTCCTTGCCCGGTGGGAATCTCCTCCAGTGGGTCCCCGGAGATTACTCCAACATGTCTCGAGGGCGGGCCACGTATAGGGGTCTTGCCCTTCCGGAGATCTCTTTCTAAGGAGGGGGATCTGCGGGGTGCAGGCCCCCGACTCCTTCCTCGTGGCCGTGACCGAGACCGCTGTCGGGTCTCATTTTCCCTGGCTTACTGCTGCCGAGGAGAAAGGCTTCGCCGTGGAGATCTTCGGCGATACCCCGCTTTATTCCACTTTCTCTGAGGTTTGTGTTGGTGCAGACAGCACCCAAGTCGAACCTTGGTTTTGATAATGGCAAAGGATTCAAAAGTTAAGATGTTATGTTTATCTAAGATGTTACTTGAGTGTGCAGATTGAAGTCCTAGCGAAGGACTGCTAGGTACCTAGCAAAGGACTGTTAGGCATCAAAACCCGAAGACCTGGCGAAGGGCTGCTGGGCACCTAGCGAAGGACTTCTAGGAGACTAAGACCTAGCGAAGGACTGCTAGGTACCAGGCGAAGGACTGCTTGGTACGAAAGACCTGGTGAAGGATTGCTAGGCACCAGGCGAAGGACTGCTTGGTACTGAAGACCTGGCGAAGAACTGCTAGGCACCTGGCGAAGGACTGCTAGGCACCTGGCGGAGGACTGCTGGGCAAAAGTCCAACCGGAGGAGCCGGTTGGCAACAAGTAAATTCTCCTGAGAGGAGTAGGTGAGGACGTGTTCCTCGTCGAGGGACAGTAGGCGTCGGTTCGACCTAGGGTTTCATTTTGGAGACCCAAAGTCAGAACCAAGACAGCTACGGCTGTAAAATTCATTAACATTCTTGCTTTGTTGTGTGTGGTACTAACCCTAGATGCAGGACCGAAGGAACGAGTTTCTGCAGCTCAAAACGCCCCAAAAGGAGATGTGCAGCAGCTGGGCAGGGCACCCCGGAGGTCCCGGGCGCCCCCAAGGTGAAGGCAAGACAAGCTGAGCAAGTAACGCTTCGGAAGCTTACTGGGGCGGGCGCTCCCAAGATCCCGGGCGCCCTGGGTCCAAGCCAACAAAGCAGACACAGTTCAAATCAGCGAGAAGCCAGTAGACTGAGTCAACTCGGGCGCCCCCTGCATCCAAGGCGCCCCCGTCAAACCTCGAGCCCGATCCTGGAGGGATAAGGGCTGACCGAGAAGTTTGCGGATCGAGTGACACGCGGAGGGCGTCCCCAACGTCCCGGGCGCCCCCACGTGTACTATAAAAGGGGCTCACCCCCATGGCTTCGGACACAACTTTTGAAACGCCTCTGCGCTCTTCGACTCAAGCGCTCTGCTCCGGAAACCTCATATCTCGAGATTCTAAGCACCGACGATGACGCTCCGCACCAAAGTACGATCCATACCGGGCGTCGATCACGAAGAGTAACTCTGTTTTCTTTACAGCAATATTTNAGCAAGAATATGGCAAAGGGTGGATGTGTTTCCCAACTTCTTTGGATCATGCACACCCTAGAAGATTATGAGCTACATTACACTAAGGTCAAAGTCTTGTGTGATAATGTAAGAACAATAAATTTAACTAAAAATTCAGTTCACCATTCTAGGATAAAACACATTGAAGTGAAACATCACTTCATTAGAGACCATGTGGCAAGGGGAGACATAGAATTATACTATGTTGAATCAAAGTCGAACCTAGCCGACATTTTTACCAAGTGTCTTCCCGAATCGGAGTTTACATCCTTAAGAAGAGGCCTTGGAATGTGTTTTGTGGAAGTATAGGATGAACTTGGAGACATTAGCTTTGTAAAAGGGTGCTTGATCCATTAGGATGATACATTTGGCTCACTTGTGCTTGTGGCACATTGTCGAACCATTAAAAGTATCAAAATATCAAAACTAGACCAACTATGGGGGAGGCAAGTGTTTAACCAATAGACACCTTGCTAAAATCATAGTTGGACATTTTAAAACTTTGAAAACAATTTTATGTTCTACATACTGTGCCATGCTTTTAAAAGTCATATATTTGCAAAATTGGTTTCAAAGTTTGATACAAAATGTAGTTGTTTTCAAAATTTTTGGATTTTTATCAAAAGTCATGCATGTTTGAAATTTTATATGGTTTAATATTTTTCCCTGATAGAGTATAACATTTCAAACATGTATGCAAAATCTTACAATTTTTGGAATTTTCTGGAATTTTCTGGGAGTTTCTGAAATTCGACAGAAAAGTTGAAATTTCAAACTGATAGCGTATCAGTCGACTGGTACAACTATTTTCAGCTGCTGTGAGAATTTTCAGAAATAAATTATTCTCACATTTGATGACACAGGTTTGGGTGCTTGAGGCAATCTTTTTGATGGTGTCAAAGGGGGAGAATGGGTGATTTAAGTTAGAATTTCAACTTGAAATGGATGGTTTAAGGTTTCTTTCTAACTTAGAATTTGAATGTCAAAATAGAGAAGACATGGATTAAGGGGGAGGTACCTCTTAGGTTATGATATGTCTTATATTTTAACATTGCTGTTGTTAAGTGGAAACTTAACTTGGATTTAGATTAGAATTGAAAATGGGGAGAAGACATAGATTAAGGGGGAGGTTACCTCTTAGGGTTACTATGTCTTATGCGTTTTCAATTGTTATCTATTGTTATTGTTTGTGCTACTGCTATTTATCTCTAACTTAAACATATTGCCACGCATCAAAAAGGGAGAGATTGTTGAGGCAATCGACCCTTAAATGATTGGAAGATCATGATTTTAATGCATGGGCGAATAGGTTTAAAGTTAGAGTGTTATGTTGTATTTGATTTGTGTGATTGAATTTGCAGGACTTGGAGAATCACACTTGGTGGACCTATCCGAGGGACGAGAGCCGATGGAGGAGAGCTCCAAGGGCAAGCCGGGAAGTGTACTTCAAAGGGCACACGTGAAGGGTGGCATGAAGGCAAGCCAAGGGAAGGCTTGCGTGCACATCCGAAGGACGATAGCCAGAGGAAGAGGACTTCAAGGGCCGAGCCAAGGGAGCAGACCTGAAGGCACACGCGAAGGAGAGGGTTCGGAGTGGCTAGATCTGAGCTGGGAGGCAGGGCAGTCGACTGGCCCATAGGCAGTCAACTGCCAAAACCCACAGAAAGTTCGCAGCTTCGGACCAGTCGACTGGCCTTGGAGCAGTCGACTGATATACCCCAAAACTAGCCGTTGGCTAGCTGTTTGCTAGCTGTTGGCTAGCCGTTGGACAGCATTTATTGCTGGGTCAGTCGACTGGCCCATAGGCAGTCGACTGGTGTGGGGCTGGACAGACTGCGAGTCTGTCCTTTTCACCTATAAAAAGAGCTCCTCGTTACACGTGCATGTACGGTTCCGTACAGTAACGAAGTGCTGCCAAATTGTAAAGTGATTTTTGCTTCCTCCATCATATTTCTACATCTGTAAAGAGGAAGATTTTTCTGTAAAGGTTTCTCCACCTCAAGGAGACTTTTCAATAGTGAAAAGTGGTGCTCGCGGCATGGATCCTTGGACTAGTCACCCATCTGGGTGGATACCAAGTAACTGATAAGTGTTAGCATTGTTTATTTCTTTTACATATTATTTCCGCTGCGCTAACAACTCTGTAGAGATCGGAACGATTCGGAAAAAGTGCATTCACCCCCCCCCCTTTGCACGCCTAGACGATCCTTCAGATCGTGTGAACGTTACTTCCGCAGCGCCTTCGTATCCAGGGCACCTGCAGCGCCCCAAGGCCTCGGGGCCTCGGCTACTTGGTCGGGCGTCTATATCACCCAACCCAAGCCTAAGTAACCTGGGCATCCATAGCACCGCGAGGTATTAGGGTTTTTGATTCTTGGTTGGAGTCCGTAGCACCCAGAGCAAGCCTAAGTACCCCCGGCATCCGCACCACCGGTGAGGTATTAGGGTTTTTTGAGTCTTGGTTGGGAGTCCGTAGCCCCCAGACCAAGCCTAAGTACTCCGGGCATTCGCAACACCATGAGGTATTAGGGTTTTTATTCTTGGTTGGGCATTCATGGCACCCAGGCCAAGCCTAAGTACCTCGGGCATCCATAGCACCGCGAGGCATTAGGGTTTTTGATTCTTGGTTGGGAGTCCGTAGCACCCAGACCAAGCCTAAGTACCTCGGGCGTCTGCAGCACCGCGAGGCATTAGGGTTTTTGATTCTTGGTTGGGAGTCCGTAGCACCCAGACCAAGCCTAAGTACCCCGGGCATCCGCAACACCGCAAGGTATTAGGGTTTTTGAGTCTTGGTTGGGAGTCCATAGCCCCCAGACCAAGCCTAAGTACATCGGGCATCCGCAACACCGCGAGGTATTAGGGTTTTTGATTCTTTGTTGGGAGTCCATAGCACCCAGACTAAGCCTGAGTACCTCGGGCATCCGCAGTACCGTGAGGCATTAAGGTTTTTATTCTTGGTAGGGCGTCCGTAGCACCCAGACCAAGCCTAAGTACCTCGGTCATCCGCAGCACTACGAGGTATTAGGGTTTTTGATTCTTAGTTGGGAGTCCTTAGCACCAAGACCAGGCCTAAATACCACAGGCATCCGCTGCACCGCGAGGTATTAGGGTTTTTGAGTCTTGGTTGGGAGTTCGTAGCCCCAGACCAAGCCTAGGTACCTCAGGCATCCGTAGCACCGTGAGGTATTAGGTTTTTTTTATTCTTGGTTGGGAGTCTGTAGCACCCAGATCAAGCCTAAGTACCTCGGGCATCCACAGTACCGCTAGACATTAGGGTTTTTATTCTTGGTAGGACGTCTGTAGCACCCAGACCAAGCCTAAGTACCTCGACCATCTGTAGCACCGTGAGGTATTAGGGTTTTTGAGTCTTGGTTGGGAGTCCGTTGCCCCCAGATCAAGCCTAAGTACCTCGGGATCCGCAGCACCTCGAAGTATTATAGTTTTTATTCTTCGGTGGTACATTGGCATTTTGGAGAGGGCACCTTCCTTTATTACATGAATTCGCTGCAAGGCAGCCAAAATACACAGGCAGGTACACAATATACAAGGTAAATCTTATCGGGAATGAAAGGGTCGAAGATAGTTGGCCTGCCCTAGCCTCCTAAGCCTTTTGTTCCTCTCCCCCTGTGCATGATCGCCTCCCCTAGCTAGCCTTCTGGAGTCCTTGGGTTCTTCCGGGACTCTGATCTAACTTCCCTACTGTAGCATCACCGAGACATCAGCTGGTCCCCCTTGACTTCAGCCACACGGTCACCCACGGGGAATTTTATCTTCTAGTGGTAGACAGAAACCACCTCCTGGAAGACACTGAGCGCCAAGCGGCCTAAGATGGCATTGTAGGATGAGGAAACGCCCACAATCAAGAAAGGCGTCCTCCTGGTCCTCTCAAGCACGTCGCTGCCCAATGATAGCGATAGGGTGATTTGCCCTATCGGCTGTACTCGATACCCGTAAAGCCGAACAATGTGGTCGAGACCGGGAGTAGCTCATCCTCATCAATCTGCATCTAGTCCAGAGCCGCCTTGTACAGGATGTTCACGAAACTTCCTATGCCCACGAAGATGTGGTTGACCTTGTAGTTAGCGATGCGGGCAAGGATTACTAGGGCGTCTTCATGGGGAGCTTCCACTTCTTCCAAGTCTGCTGGACCGAAAGAGATTGTAGGACCGGTCTCCTGGCTCCGACTAGTCCCGATTGAGTAGTTTTCCAGTCGCCGTGTGTGAGACTTCTTTGCCCGGTGGGAATCTCCTCCGGTAGGTCCCCCGGAGATTACTCCCACATGTCCCGATGGCGGGCCACGTATAGGGGCCTTGCACTTCCAGGGAACTCTTTCTAAGGAGGGAGATCTGTGGAGTGCAGGTCCTCGACTCCTTCCTCGCGATGGTGACCGAGATCGATGTCGGGTTTTGTTTTCCCCGAACTGCTGCTGCCGAGGAGAAAGGCTTCACTGCGGAGATCTTCGGAGATACCCCGCTTTATTCCACTTTCTCCGAGGTTTGGTGTCTGCCTCCTCACTTAGTTTCTTCTTCAAGGTGTGACACTCCTCGGTGGAGTGTGTTGTACTGCCGTGAAAACTGCAGTACTTCGTCAATGGCTCTGGCTGCTTGGTATCCACCGTCTCGACCAGCCTTCACCTGCCTGGCCACTGGTCCTTCCCAAGGTGAAGGTCTTTTCCTTGAGTTGGAGCTGGGGGTTCTCTCCTTTCGAACCGGGGGACATCTTGACGGGGGGATTCAGGCCGGTTCCTTGCGACGGGCATATTGCACCTCCTCCATGTTGACGTGCTTGACAGAACGCCCCAGCAGATCATCGAAGCTAATGGGCGGCTTCTTCATCAGGGATCGGAAAAAATCCCCTTCTGCGAGCCCTTGGGTGCAGGCGCTAACGAGGATTTCCGACGTTGCACAGGGCACGTCTTGTGACATCCTGTTGAACCGCTAGATATACTCCTTGAGCGACTATTTCGGCTTATGCTTGAGGGTGAACAGATTGAGTGCCATCTTTTGATAGCGTCGGCTACTGGCGAAGTGGTGGAGGAAGGTGGTTCTAAACTCCGTGAAGAAGTTGATAGAACCTTGTGGCAGCCTCTGGAACCATCGTTGGGCTGCTCCAGATAGGGTGTTCAGGAACACTTGACACTTTACACCATCAATATACTGGTGCAGGAGTGTCGTGTTTTTAAACTTGTAGACATGATCCTCCGGATTTGTCTTCCCCTCATAATCAGCAATCCCAGGCCCGCGAAACTACTTCGGCATGAGGTCTTCCACAATCTCAGATGAGAAGAGAGTAGAGGGAGGCTTATGGGAGGCCTTAGGTTCCTCCCTTTTCCTTTGTCCCTCTTCGTGCCTCTACGCGTTGGATGCTACCGAGTTGACCTTCTCAACATCTCCGGGAGAGTCTCTCTAGAGGCATGGGGTTGCTCCGTCCCGTCACCCCAATGATGTGACGGATCTTCGCGAGTGCGAGATGGAGACTCTAAGGATCTCCTTCCGTGCAGGAGCCCCTCGCTGCGAGGCGGCTTGCTCGACTTGGTGTTGCTCGAGCGCTTCTTTGATGGCGTTGGCCACCAAGTGATCCAGTTCCTCCCGAGTCAGGACAATGGATTGTCCCTCTGACCCTGCCATCGGTGCTCATTCTGGTGCTTTACTAGTTTCCACAGATGACTCCAAACATGTTCTGGAAGGAATCAACGTCGACAGCCAGTCACCAGGGTTCAACCCACGTAGATGTTGATGATAGAGGAGGAACTCCACGCCCTGTGAGATCAACACGAGTGTTAGGGGAACATGCCGGAGGTTGTCCGGCAGAGCTCACTCCGACGCTCAAGTCAGTGCCTTGATGGAGAAGAATAGAAGGCAGAAAAATGCACGAGTAGTAGAGAATGCATAACCCTTAACAGAGGGGTTGGAATACCTTTCATACCTACGGCGGCTGCCTTGATGCGTCCCATGATCTATGTTACGTCCCCCCTTCATCGGTTACAGGATAGTCTTTGAAACGACCCACGTCGTTATTAAGTGTGACCCGTTGCGATATTTAAGGGTCATGATGACTCCGCGATAGTGGGGATGCTTATCCACGGATCTGAGAAAAAGGAGGGGGGACCGTTACTTGAGGTCGAATGCTGCTTGGGCTCCGCTTCCCCGAGGTGATCTCAGGGTCTTCTTGTAAAATCCGACACGTTTATTTCACTCTGGAAAATTTTTCGGAAAGTTCCTAGAATGTTCTGGCCTCTTGGACGAAATTTAGGGAGTTAAATGTAATAAGGCAAATAGTTACAAGGGCTAATGTGCAAGGAAATTTTAAACATAAGGATGAAATTTCAATTAGCCGAAAATCATTTGGACTAAAGTGCAAAAGTTCCACCTATAAGCCGATTAGGGCTCATTGGATTGTCACTCTTGCCTCGCCACAGCCGAAGACGCCGCCTCCCTCTCCTCTTCACGCTTGCCCTAGCCGCGAGTCGCAGCCACCCGATCCCCTCCTCAACTCTTCCGCGCATACCCTCGCCGTAGCTAAGCTCAAGACGATTCCTATCTTCTCCACCTGGTTCGCGTGACCTAGCCGCCATAGCCAGGCGGCGATTTCTCTTCTTCCTCTCTGTTTCACCTCACTGCGCCGACTGGAATTGGCTACCGTGGAGAGCTATGCCAGGCGCAGGTAAGGAGGCATTAGTGTTGTGTTGTGATGGAGGATACTTTGGATTGGATCAGTGGGTTGAATGTTTCTGTTTTCCCTTTAGGAATAAATGCAGATTCTTATCTCTAGATTTGGTGTTTGTTTGGACAGAAGATTCGTGAGGTAGGATAGATCTCCTGATCGGATGGTTGAGGAGATCAGAAGCTTGTAATGGGACTCCACTTTTCGTTGCTGAGGTTGGAGCGTGCTGTGAGGTTCTAGTCTTGGAGCTTGCAGTGTTCGGCAGAATCCAGGTAAGGGTTGCTATTTGGCTAATGGTTGGATGAATTGAGAATTCAAATTAGGTTTCGTGGTTTATGATCAGGAGGTGCTTTGTAAGGTGTGGCTCTGCTTGTTCCGTGTGATTTCTGTTCCGAGCTCCGAAGCTGAGGTTGTGCCAGCGACAATTGCAGGTAAAATCTGCATTTGTTTGGTGTTCATTGTGGATGAATTGGAATATTTGGTAGAACTATAGATTGGATTAGGCATTGTTGTGTGCCTTGGACCGTGACCTAATCCTAGAGCTCATTGTATCAATGCTATGTTGATTATGGCTCGGTGTGTAGATTTGCTATCCTCTGTTGACAAATTTCATGTGTAGGGTTTGTCCTGTGAAGGCTGTGAATTGAGGTAAGGCCTTTATTTGATCTGGATCATGATGTAGATAAGCTCAATTATGTTGTGGCTATTGGGTTAAATTGGAACATTAGGTTAATGGCTGCATGGATATAAGAATTTGGAATTTGGAGGGGTTAAGTTTAATTTGAAACTTAATCCTAACAACATAAGCTTAAGGAACTTGAATTCGAGTTTATCTTTAAAGTAAATCTAATCTTAATTACCACGGGTAATTAAATGGAAAAGGACGGATTAGGGAATTAATTAGCTAGTTGTTATTGGTGTAATAGCTAATTAATTGCATCCTTGATACAGGAGCTTGATCGGATTTATTGTTACTTATTTTGACGGGTGGTTCTGTCTCGATCGATACGGACTTCACTCTTGGAGGCGGGTACCCTTTGACTTATCTATCTTGATATTGTCATTTTGTTATGCATAGAATGTTATAGATAGCAGTAAGATTTTACGCTATCCCTGGTTATTATGTCTGTTCTGGATATTGTTGTTTATCCCTGTTTATTATGCCAGTTGTGGATACTTGTTGTTTATCCCTGAGTTATCATGTTGTTGGTTCCCTTCGGTCTCAGGTATTGTCATACCTGTATGTATGCTTAGATATCAGGATGTACCTCTTGCACTTGACCTTGAGAGATCTGTAGTTTCAGGCCAGTATACCTTGTAGGTTACCTGTATTTCCTGTTGTAGGATTTCAGACTGAGACCTAGTATACTGAGGACTTGGGAGGGGGGTATGTGTATCTATCATACACCATCCTTGCACTGTTGCATGCCGGCGATCAGCGACTCCCTTGTGGTTGAGCCTAATCGTCTTCCGGTACATGACTTGCACACACGGCCACTCATGGGTTAGTGGATACCGTAGATGTGTGCATTTGCCCTGTATTGCTCCGTTCGGCCACTGTTTGGAGGGTGAGCGCGGGCGTGGTAGCAGCCAGGGATCCCTTCTCGTACTGAGCCACGAGGAGATGAGAGCGGAGCTCCCCCATTGCTTGGGGTAGAGGGGTGGTCCCTCGCCAGCATCCTGTCCACTCGGTCACTCAGGAGCAGTGATGGCAGGGTGTACAGTTGTCAGAGCCCTACCCGTTCAGCCGTCCCTATGACAGGTGTACGATGATCTGTCTGGTGTCAGGGGTGACCATGTCATTGCACCATGTGCATATTTTGCATCGTGCATTGTTTGCTGCACTTATTTGCTGCACTTGTTTGACATCGCATATACTGGAGACTTGTTATCTGTGTTTATATGCCTATTGGTTTTCCTTTGGTATTTCTTACCCTCTATACAGGTTAGATGGATTCAGGTATGTATCTACTTCGGTATGTTCAGTACTAGTCTTTCCCTACTGTTGATATGAGTCTGTATTAGCTGAACTCTTAGTGTTGGTATAACCTTCTATGCATATCTATTGGGTATTCGCTGAGCTATGGACTCACCCCGTTGCCATATATGTTTATTTCAGGTTGATGTCTGCGAGGAGATCCCGAGCCGCCAGTCCCTAGCTCCAGAGGAGCTCCGCTTGGTTTTATTTTATTTTATGTTTGTTTTGCTTATGGACCCTGTAGTATTTCCTATGCTTCCGTTGTGGTGTTTCGAACATGTATTCATGTTTAATTCGATAGTATTGTACTTTTGAGTCCTATGTTGGACTTCGATTGGTTTTGGTTTTGTTCCTGCCCCCTGGCAGCTCAGGTGAGTTCGGATTTGGTTTATCGATAGTGATAATCATATAACTGTTGTTTCTGCATATATCTGAGGCCTGTGGCCCTTTAAACTGCGTGGTTGTGCAAATATATATATTGCGTGGATTATCATATATATTGTGTGTGTGTAAATTGTCCGCCGGACAGGGGAGGTGCTGTCCGATTTTATATTGGATCAGCGGCTCCTGGGTCTCGGGGCGTGACACTTCTGGCCCGGGAGGCCTCGGGCGCTCCGCTTCCCCGAGGTGGTCTCGGGACCTGACTTCCCGAGGTGCTCCCGGGAGGGGTTTTTGTTGGGTATGGCTTGGCGGGTTTCCTAAGCGAATACTCGGTCGATCGGAGAGACCTCTCCATGTCTACGGATTAAAAATTTAATACGAATGGAGACCCGTCTCCCATCGACTATCTCGTGTCGTATCGAACGATCCAAATCACAACTTGGTCAACTACAAAAATCGGCCTTGTGATTTGCTCCACCGTTCGACCGTGAAAAATGTGACGAGTTGATCGCCGACTTTTGTGTTTATGGTCGGGGTCCAGTTAGTTAATTATTAACAATGATAACTAATCAAAATAATTAACTTTCACACATGAAATGACGAGGTTAGTAAACATAGCACAAAATTGACATAAGGATAATGAATGGAGCTTGGAATGGGTTATACCTTTCCGATCACCTCGCGGTCTTCTACCTTATGTCCCACCCTCTACGGACGTCGTGTGGGTGACGATCTACCACGAACCGAGATCACCAAGACCTCCAAAAGAGCTCTTCTTCTCACCTTGACCGAAATAGGAAACCCTAGCCTCGGGTTTACCTAGCGTTGACGCCTTCTTCCTCTCTCCTTTGCGCCGCCGACCGCCGGAGCTGCCGTGAGGCCTCCGGGCCAGCTGCGGCCTTTGAGAGGAAGGAGAAGAAGATGAAGAAGGAGAGAATCCTCACCCAAACAGCCCGCTAATCTCCTCTCCCTCAGCCTTTCGGCGCCACTGCAACCCTTGGTTTCGCCGCCTCCCTCCGGCCGCCGACACCTCCTTCACCCACGCTGAGCACCACGCAAGGTAGAGAACTCCACTGCCTTGCCTCTGTGAGCCACAGTCGGAGCTTGGTGGAGGAGGAAGGGAGAACCGAAGAGGAGAACTTCCTTCTCCTTGTCGCCGGCCAAAAACCCAAAGAGGGTAGGAGAGAGAGGGAGAGAAAAGAGAGACCTTGGGTATCAACTCTTGGATCAAGCCTTGGTTTCATGATCGCTTTGGGTATTTATAGGGCTAAGGTAGGGACCAAGAGGAGGAGTTGGATCTTGGCTCACTAATGGATCTAAACCCGATCCATTAATTAGGATACATTCCACTAAAGGATCTTAATTGAACTTCCTTACCAACCCCCATATATTCATATGAGTTCCACATATTACGAGTCATCCATCCCCCCGTGTTTAAGATCTCGAATGCCTGTTAATTAATTTAGATTACTGACAATTCAAATTAATTAACCTCTGAGTCCTTGACTAGTACCACTCGACCTTATCATCATGCCAGATCAAATCCACCTGCAGGGTTTAGCATAATGAACCTTTCGATATCATCAAGGGGGTATCATCAACCCGACTCACTAGGACACGGATTCCGTCAATAATCAACAACACATCATATTATTAATATTATTTCCCAACTCACCGGGCCTATCGATCTAACAGAATAGATCTCACCCATTGGTGAATCAAAGAAATAATAATTAATAATATATGTCCGTTATTATATCGGGATTAAAGGATCGTACTCCATAATATAAACTTGTGGTCCTATCTAATTATCGAGTCAGTACAAATTGGATAACCTCGGGTTGTTGTCCTACTCAATATACTCAAAGTACACTAGTGTAATTCTATGGTCAAGATCAACCACACCTAATTACACTATAACCATTCTGATGGGTTGTCCAATTCCATCTCGGTTGTGAGTCTCTTATTTATACTAAGCAAGGAACTGATAACAAGATCTTCCGTGGGATACCACACACTATGTTATCTACAACGTAAAGTAATTGGACTTCATGCATGTACTAATGTAAACAAGCACCTAGTGTAGTTGTGATTCTCTTTTCATAACTAAGATGTTCATATAAAGAAATTCATATCTTTCAGTATACCCATTTTACAATCTCATACTTATACTTAAAGACATTGTTGTTTTCACACTGCCATACATCTGACTCCCATATCCTCCACATGCCTTTCAAAAGCTCTAGCTAGAAGAGCTTTAGTGAAAGGATCTGTCAGGTTGTCCTCTGATGCAATCTTGGTGACAACCACTTCTCCTCACTTTACGATTTCTCGTATCAGGTGGTACTTGCGCTCTATGTATTTACTTGTCTTATGGGTTTGTGGTTCCTTCGAGTTTGCTACTGTACGACTGTTATCACAAAAGATTGTGATAGATCTGGGCAAACCAGGAATCACATTCAAGTCCATGATGATGTTTCTGAGCCATACAGCTTCCTTGGCTGCCTCTGAGGCTGTCACATATTCAGCTTCCATGGTGGAGTCCGCCACGCATTTCTGCTTGACACTCCTCCAAACAATGGCTCCACCTCCTAAAGTAAACATAAACCCTGAGGTAGACTTACTCTTGCCCCCTATCTGACTGGAAATCTGAGTTTGTATAACCCACAGGGACTAATTGGTCTGCTCGGTAGACCAACATATAATCCCTAGTTCGTCTTAGGTATTTTAATATATGCTTTATCGCATACCAATGTCCCTGTTCAGGGTTACTCTGATATCTGCTAACCATGCCCACGGCAAAACAGAAATAAGGTCTCGTGCACAACATAGCATACATGAGGCTTCCTACTGTCGAAGCATAAGGATCTGCCTTCATTTCCTCTATCTCCTTTGATGTTTTCGGACACATCTCCTTGGATAGAGGAACTCCATGCCTGAAGGGTAGGAAACCACCCTTCTTGGAGTTTTTCATGCTAAAACGAGACAAAACAGTGTCAACATATGAAGCTTGGGATAAACACAACATCTTTTTCTGGCGATCCCTTATGACTTTGATCCTAAGGATGTGTCCCGTTTCTCCTAAGTCCTTCATATCAAACTTCTTTGATAGCCAGACCCTTACGTCTGATAACACTTTGACATTGTTGCCAATTAACAAAATGCCATCTACGTAAAGTACAAGAAACACTACGACGTTTCCGTTACATCTTTTGTATACACATGACTCATCCGGGCTTTGAGTAAATCCATATAACTGGATTACTTCATCAAAGCGGATGTTCCAAGATCTTGAAGCTTGCTTCAATCCATAAATGGACTGATTCATCTTGCACACTAGATGCTCTTTGCCCTTTGCAATGAACCCTTCTGGTTGCTGTATGTAGATGGTCTCCTCAAGACTTCCATTAAGGAAAGTCCTCTTGACGTCCATCTGTCATACCTTATAATCCATATGAGCAGCAATAGATAAGAGAATCTGGATTGACTTAAGCATGGCTACCGGCGAAAAGATCTCCTCATAATCGATACCCTCTTTCTGAGTGTACCCTTTCGCAACAAGCCTTACTTTGAAGGTCTCAACCTTCCTGTCTGATCCTCTCTTTCTCTTGTAGATCCACTTGCATCCAATGACTTTTACACAATTGGGTGGTTCTACTAACTCCCAGACCTGATTAGAATCCATAGATTTTATCTCTGAGTTCATTGCTTTTTGCAAAGAATCTGCATCCTGATCTTGGAGGGCCTCGTCATAGGTCCAGGGATCCGGTTCATGTTTACCAGAGACCAAGTCCGAAGACTGTCCCAAAAACATGAACCTTTCAGGCTGTCTCACAACCCTCCCACTGCAATGAGGCACCACCTGTGTATCCTCAGTGACACGTGGTGGAGTTACTTGTGGTGTATCCTCTTGTACAATTGGTCCTAAGGTCGGAACGCCCCCTCTTAACTCTTCAAGCACTAGTCTACTCTTGGGCTTATGGTTCATCACATAGCCTTCCTCTAAGAATCTGACATTCGTACTAACGACTACTATCTAATCCTTAGGACTATAGAACATACCACCCTTCGTTCCTCTTGGATAGCCTACGAACAGACGTACCCTCCGTACGAGATTCCAACTTATCAGTATCTCCCTTCAGCACATGTGCTGGACTACCTCAAATCCGAACATGTCCTAGACTGGGCTTGCGCCCAGTTCACAGTTCTGTGGGAGTATGAGGGGCTGACTTAGATGGAACCAAGTTCAGTATGTACGCTACCGTTTCCAGAGTGTATCACCAAAACGAATCAAGTAAGTCTGAATAGCTCATCATTGACCTAATCATTCCCATAAGAGTCTTATTCCTTCCTTCTGCCACTTCGTTCTGTTGGGGTGTAGCGGGTGCAGTTAGCTGAGACTGAATCCCAGCTTCTGATAGGTAGTTCCTAAACTCTCCAAAGAGGAATTCGTCACCATGGTCTGATCGTAGTGTCTTGATACTTTTACCTCGATGTTTCTCCACATCAACTTTGAATTCTTTGAACTTTTCAAAGCATTCAGACTTGCGGCGCATCAGGTAAATGTACTCATACCTTGAATAATCGTCAATGAAGGTGACGAAGTATTCAAAGCCTCCTCTAGCTTGGATTGACATAGGACCATAGAAATCATAATGAATCAGTTCTAACACATCTTTGACCCTACACCCCTTAGCCTTGAAAGGCCTCTTGGTCATCTTATCTTCCAAGCAAGACTCATAGGTCGGGAGATCCTCCACTACCAATGAACCCAGGGGCCCATCGGTTATTAACCTCTGAATCCTACTAAGGTTAATATGACCAAGCATAATATGCCAAAGGTATGTCTGATTCATCTTAGAAGGTTCTTTTCTCTTATGCAAGTTAGATGATGAGCTATTTATTTCAGATTGCATCGTGGGAGTCATTGGTTCTAGAGTATATAGATTGTCGACCATTGTACCCGAATAGATAATATCTCTATTTCTTTTAATAACAACTTTATTATTAAAAGCAACAGAATATGTATCCTTTATTAACTTAGAAACTGAAATTAGATTCTTTCTAAACGAGGGTACAAAAAGACAATCTCTCAGAACTAATACTTTATTTCTCTCAAAAGATAAATAGAAAACACCCACTACAACTGCTGCCACCTTTGCAGCATCACCCATGTAGACCACGATTTCTTCATCAGTTAGTCGTCGGGTTTCCTGGAACCTCTGCAGAGTATTGCAGACATGGTCAGTGACTCCTGTATCTACACACCAGGTACTGGTAGATAACACCGCCAAACATGTTTCAACGACTAAGGCTTAAGAAATACCTTTGTCCTGTCGACGGGGGCAACCCGCCTTCCAGTGCCCAGTTTGCTTGCACATGAAGCACTTGCTTTTCGGCTTCTTCACGCTAGTCCGGGGTCCTTGCGATGCTGCTGCCTTCTTGAACTCTCCTTGTTTCTTCTTCTTCCTGCCTTTCGGCACAAAAGAAGAAACCCTTTGAGTTACTAAGGCTTGCGAGTTCTGACGAAAGAGGCCCTCTGTCGCCTAGAGTTCTCCTAGCAGTTCACCCAACGTATAATCCCTTTTGTTCATATTATAGTTGAGCCTGAACTGCTCAAAACTCCTAGGCAGAGACTGGAGTATAATATCGACCTGGGATTCCCCGTCGATTTGTGCTCCCAGTACCTCAATCTCATTGAGGTGAGCCATCATCTTTAGGACATGATCTCTTACGGGTGCCCCTTCGACCATAATGGTCGTCATCAGACTCTTCATCGCGGTTTGCCTAGCAGCTCGACCTTGGTGCCCGAAGAGATCTTTGAGGTTCAGTATCATGTCACTAGCAGTGGGCATGACCTGATGCTGATGTTGCAGCACATTCGACATAGATGCTAGAATGTAGCACTGCGCCATCTCATCTGCCTTTTCCACTTCTTGTAATGCTCCCTCAACTCTTCACCAGAGTCCTCTCTAGGCATTTTTGGACAATCCTCGAAAAGTACAAATTTTCACTCTTCAGCAGTGAGGACAATATCAAGGTTCCTCTTCCAGTCTATGTAGTTTGGGCCAGTAAGTTTATTATCCTTAAGAATTGTTACTAGTGGGGTAAAGGCCATTATGAAAAACCTGAGAATCACAACATACACTACTTTAGAAATCGAAAACAAATTGATTCCTCAAAACAATTAATTTTCGAAATCAACCAACACCCCTATACATCGAGAAATTCGCATGCCACGATAGTGTGGACGTATATGAATCCCTACATTCGTAAGAGGAGGTTTTACCCATCAATCTTACTATCTTGTCAACTTAACTTTTTGACAAGTAAGATCAACAGTTGGTCTACTTCGGCTGTGCAAAATAATAGCAGTGACTCCGATGGGGAGGATACTATTATTCGCATCTAAGTGTGCACCATTACACGACACTAAGAAAATTATTTCCGATTATATGTCTTTCGATGGGGAAGTACACATGCTCTTTAATAATTTTCTATAGTATTTTTCGACCCAGTGATCCGCAGAACAAGTCCATCCGATGGGGAGGAAGGCACTCAGAGCCGACGCGCAGACTTGTTCGCATCACTTATCGAATTGTAATGGAGGCCGTGGGACCCTTAGGGTCCCTCTCCCACTTAGTAATTTATCTCGAGAAATTTTACTAGCACAACCACATAACCAAGCACATAACCAATAATATGAAAAATAAAGAAAATCCTAGATTTTTCAACTTTCATGGCCCTTGGTCTCTAATGCGCCTCCAGTTGTGTCGTCACATCGTCCGCTCCTCCCTTCCTTCTACATATGCTACCCTGAGGGATCTCTGAGCCGAAATGATTAGCTAATTATTTTTACATCATCGATCCTATACTCCACGAAGGAGCGTACATGAAAACTAGATTGAATGTAAAATAAAAAGTTCAGCTAAACATGTATCGTATTTAATTACAAAAATTAAATACCTACCGTCGTCAACCCCGAGGATTAATTAATTATAAAAATTTCGCATAACCATCACACACACATCAATTATTTTGGCCATGAAGTTAGAATCTCGTGCCTGCAACACAGAGTTACTCTACGCACATCCACGCATCATCGATCAAAATAAAATGTTTGAAAATTACAAAAATTAACCAATCCTAAACACACAAAGCCGGAAACCTCAGCTCTGATACCAATTGTTGGGTATGACTTGGCGGGTTTCCTAAGCGAATACTCGGTCGATCGGAGAGACCTCTCCATGTCTACGGATTAAAAATTTAATCCGAATGAAGACCCGTCTCCCATCGACCATTTCGTGCCGTATCGAACGATCCAAATCACAACTTGGCCAACTACAAAAATCGACCTTGTGATTTGCTCCACCGTTCGACTGCAGAAAAGGTGACGAGTTGATCGCCGACTTTTGTGTTTATGGTCGGGGTCCAGTTAGTTAATTATTAACTATGATAACTAATCAAAATAATTAACTTTCACACATGAAATGATGAGGTTAGTAAACATAGCACAAAATTGACATAAGGATAATGAATGGAGCTTGGAATGGGTTATACCTTTCCGATCACCTCGCGGTCTTCTACCTTATGTCCCACCCTCTGCGGACGTCATGTGGGTGACGATCTACTACGAACCGAGATCACCAAGACCTCCAAAAGAGCTCTTCTTCTCACCTTGACCGAAGTAGGAAACCCTAGCCTAGGGTTTACCTAGCGTCGGCGCCTTCTCCCTCTCT
>JAGFNQ010005361.1:223738-250644 GCA_024364735.1 Boesenbergia rotunda
ATTCATTTCAAATTTTTCAGCTCCAGAAGAAGAAACTGAAGCTCCACAGGACCATTCTAGACTTTTATTTTGTGATGATAGTGTTATTGATGGTCCTAATTTTTCTAATATTGTTGTTGCAGATATAGCAGAAGAAGAATGCATGGGAGATGATTCCACAGGTGTAGGGGATTGCACTAAGCCCCAGGGACCACCACAATTGACTGGTACATTAGAAGATTCAAAGGATGAACCAGAAAGTGTAGGGACTTGCATGGTGGAAGCAAGCACCCAAGGATCACCTGCTTTAGTTGAGTGTCCACCAGAACCTGAACCTGAAGAGGAGCATGTACTTGATCAGGAGGAGGCCATGGATACATCTACTCTTGTAGAACCTCCAGGTATTCTCCAGCATGCTCAGGTAAGTATTTCTCCTCTTTGTTCAGAAAAATGCAGCGAGGTACCTAGTGCTGACTTTATTGATTCTGATGAATTTATTGATATACCTTGTGTAGAGAGTGTTTGTGAAAATCCAATAGAGGTACCAAACATTGATTTCATTGATCGTACTGCATTACCTAATACATCTCTTGTAAATATGGATTGTGAAATAATTTTAGAGGCACCTATAATTGATGTTGTTTATTATGATGAATCACTTGATACATCTTTTGTGGATATGAATTGTGAAAAATTTTTAGAAGTGCCTGAAATTGATGTTATTTATTTTGATGAATCTCTTGCTATATCTTATGCTGAGGTTGAATGTGAGAAACTTATGGAGATATCTGAGATTGATTTGATTGGCTGTGACACATTGCTTGATACACCCTGGATGGAAAATAATTGTGAAATTTCTATTGATGTGCCAGAAATTGATTTCTTTATTTGTGATGAGTCTCTGGATGCAAATTTGGTAGGAAATAATTTTGAAAATTTCATTGAGGTACCAGAATTTGATTTAATTGGATATGATGCAATTTTGAATACATTTCATGCAGAGACTGAATTTATATCATTTCTTTTTGACCCTGAACGCTTGAGAGAGGTATTACATTGTTTTGCAAGGTCTAGAAGACTTTAGGAGTGGGTGCTCCAACTGAACAGACTTCAACCTCCTGGAAGGACTTCTGAAAGGCATCAAGAAGGAGGAGAAGATCTTACTTTAATCCATAGCCCTCCATTCCTTCAATGGATTCTGAACCTAAATCGCCTGCGGCCACCTGAACATTTTGTTGCAAAGTTTAAGTGTGGGGGAGTCCTAGCTCTCTCAGCCACCCAGACTCCTCCACTACCACGATGGAGGCTACTGCGTGATAGACTCCGTCCACCAGAATAAAGGGGAGATTATTCTTTCTTGTATTTTCTTTTATTGCCTGTTTCATTTTCATGCTTTTTAGAAGTAGAATTTTCTTTTAAATTGAGCCCTTGTCAATAAATGCATGTTAGTTCTCTTGGAAATTTGTTTCTTGCATGAGTAGAAATAAAAGTATCCCTCTAGGTTGTCTTGATAACATTCTAGAGTCTTTTGAAAACAAATTAAATTTGGTTGTTAAAACTTTTGATTTGAGATCATGGATGAAATCTTGGATGCTTGAGTACTACTTTGCTTTAGATGCTTGATTGAGGATTTGAGATGAATTATTTTTACCTAGTGAGAATTAGCCTTATTTTTTATGACACACATATGTTATTGTACTCTAGAACTTGCTTAGGTTCTTTCAAATCATATTTTAATGATTGGATCACATTTATAGAGGTTAATCACTTTGTTTACCTTTCCATATCAATTTTGACAAAAATCATGTTCATTCCATTTTTCTTTACTTATTTCTTACTCTTACCTTCACTTTTCTTTGGACTTGTTGTTTGATATGTTTCTAATGCTACTTTGCCCGAGACGGACAAAGATTTAAGTGTGGGGGAGTGATTAGTATTTTGGAAAACATTTTGTATCAAGGAAGCATTTGGATCCAAAGAAAAAAAATTCTGCAATTTCAAGGATCAAAGTGAGTTAAGTTTTGTATCAAGATCAAGTGAAAGGAGTGGGCAAGGATTGAAAACAATTGAAGATTCTTGATCATCATTTGAAGATACAAGGAAGTTGAACCCCAAGTTGAATTCGACACTCAAAGTGGAAATGAAAACAGATGCCATAAAGAAAAAAAAAGAAAGAAAAGAGAATTATGTGCCAAAGTGAAGAGAAAAATTTTTCTTTGTGAAGCTATTTTTGGTCAGAAATGTTTTGGACAGCAGCTGAGCCTTGCTAGGGAAATCAAGTACAATCTTCTATAATCTGAATCGCAGCTGAACATCATCTGAATTGCAGCTGAATAAATCAAGTTGTCAATGTGAATCCGGTGAACAAAAGCTAAAAAGAAGTTGGAAAAAAATCTGCACTGCTTGTTTTGCTGAGTGCTGAATTTTAGAGCTGAAATGATACAAGCTGGACTGTTTTGAATTGAAACTAATGCAAGGTTGCTGCCAAATGCTAGCATCTGAACTGCAACTGAAAACAAGCTGAAGACAATCCGAATTGAAGGCTGTAAAAGGCTGATTTGAAGCAGTGAAAATCTGTGCAGTGGTGAGGCTAGAATCCAGCTGATTGAAATCATCAAAAGCTGAATTGAATTGAAAGAAAACCACTCGACAGCTACTAGACTTCTGGGGAGCAGATTTCAAACTGCTGAATGAAAGAAACATGTCTGATCAAAGCAGAAAAGCAGAGACAGTGCAGTGGCTTGGCTGAAGTTCAAATATGCTGAAAAAAAAACTTTCAAGTGGAACCAATCAAAATCTTCCATGTCTATGTGATGCTAACTGATGTTAATTGTTTGAGAAATCATAGAATGGCAAGGAATCCACCGTGGATGCTGAACTTGAAACAAAAGCAATAAAAAAAGTTAAAGAAGAGTGTCAACTAGAGAAGGGAAAACAGTTTGAAGAAGGAAAAAAAATCAAAGAAACCAAGTTGCACACAATTAGAAATTCGGCACCATGGAGCCTTAGAAAAACTCCATTGGCAGTAGCAAGGGTCAGCGCAAAGGTCCATTGGCAGTAGCCAAAATAAAACAAAAAATGAATTTCTGAAGCACATACATATCTGAACCAGAACTGAAACTAACTAACATAAAACTAATTATTAAATTCACCACCTGCTAAAAATGAATTTATGAAAACTATATACATGTAGTAGGTGAAAATAATAATCAACTGATGTGGGCCCGGCAATGTACCAGCTGTGCGCGCATCCCTAATAAATCTGAGGTAGCTAATCCTGAATTCATTAGGGTTCTACTAGGTTATCTAAACCTAGGGGCAACTAAGGAGCCCATCCCATACTAGGTTATCTGAACCTAGGGGCAACTTGGAGCCCATCCCTGGACCGAAGTCCGGTACAATGCCAACTGAAAATAAAATAGTTCCTTTGTACTTTTCTTTTTTTTTTCTTTCTGATTCTTGCTTTTACTAGGTTATCTAAACCTAGGGGCAACTAGGAGCCCATCCCGTTAGACCTTGGTTCTAATCATAAACTGAAGCAAGAATTTCTATTCTTTAATGCTTTCTATAGCATTAACTGAACTGAACAATTTAACAAACACCTAACGTGCTCCTTGACCCAAAACAGAAGGGTAGTACAACGTGCTTGTTCATAATTTACGATTCCTAATCGTAAAACATACATACAAGGAAATAAAGCATACGGAAAATCAACCGAAACTACTTATACTGCAGGTGAGGGATACTTACATCCTGCGCTAGGTTTTCTTACGAATATAATATGAAATCTTCGAGGGAGTGTCGAACTTCGACGTTCTTCTTGCTCCTTGGCGTTCTCCTCGCGTCTACGAGAATTCTCGTAGAGAATAGCGCCTCTTGGGACCTTCCCTTCACTTTTGCCATGAGTGAGGGAGAGAGAAAGAGGCTCGGGAGAGGGAGAGGAAGAAAATCGCCGAGAGAGAGGGGGTGTTGGCAATGAGAGAATGTGAGGAAAAGAATGAATATAAAAACCCTAAGTTTCCCATTTATACTTATGGAAAAATTTAACTAACTACACCTTATCCATCTTTCCCTCTAATTTATTCCAATGAAAGTAAACTCATCCTACTTGGTAAGCCCATTCTTCCCTCATGTAATGGTCTAGCGGTCAAACCCCACTTAAGCATTTTTTTACCGCACATTCTATTTTTATCCATTTTTACCTTATTTGTCCATGGAAAAATTCTATAAAAATATCCATAAATTCATAATTAATTCTAGGATATTTCTAAAATTTGTTTTGAGAATTTTCGGGCGTTACAGAAAGGCAGAAGAGCAAAAAGGAAGAGGAGGAAGAAGAGAGCGGCGCTATCGTGGTTTTCTTCGCGTGCGCGAAGAGGGGAAGAGGGAGAGGGGTGCAGTTCAGAGCTAGGGCACGAGGAAGAGAGAGGGGGGTTTATTTATACATATAGGTGTTTATATATTAAGTAAATTCTGAAATTAAAATTTTTTCTTAAATAATTCGTAACTAGTACCTCTCACACCTATTTATCCCTGTAAATCTTTCCAAAACCCCAAGAAAATTATTCTAAAATTTTCCTCTGATTGTTTCCAATTTAAAACTCCTATTTATGGTGATTATATATAAGTTTTTATATGTAACAAAATATATATTCATATACATATTTTATTTTATAATATATATATTTATATTATTTTATTTTATAATATATATTTATCATTATTATTTTTATATTATTTATTATTATACTTTTGAACCGTATTTCACATTCTCCCCTATTAATAAAAATTTGGTCCTCCAAATTTCGCTATTAAACTAAATAGATATTAACCTCCCATATACAGTATAAATACTGAGAGAAAATCATCACTACATACCTCAGAGGTTGAAATCCTAAACCTCCAGAAATTGTTTGACAGATTTAACCCTAACTCCCGACTTGACAATCGGAGCTACCAAGACGAACCCATAACAAGTCAACGAATCGCTTCCATGGTCAACCACGACCATAAGTGCGGATCAAACAAGTTACCTACCATACTAACACTATGTTAGTAAATACCTAATCGTCTAGTGTAGGAATCGATCTATAAATCTACTAAATTGGAACCTTTCCCTTTCCTCTCTGAGTAGTAGAGACACAGATACCAGTTGTGGCCTACGCGTAGGTACCCTATTATTTTTTAAAAAGTATACCTATAGCTGCGGTGCCTCCTCTCTAGTGATAAAGTAAACTCGGTTCATCTTCGAAATTGATGGTGAAGTTGTCTGAACAGGCTGTGGCTGAATCATCTGAACTGCAGCTGGCTGTATAGGCTAGAGTGCTAAAAGTCTGACCGATTGCTGAGGCTGGTTAACTTCTGCTTCGATCATCTGTTGAGGTCGATAAGTTGTAGCTTCGACCATCTACTGAGGCTGATAAACTGAAGGCTGGTAGGCTGATTATGGTTGAACTACACATAAAGAAAAATTTAGATTAATCCTAATTATCTACTTAATTAAATTTTAAGTAAGCACGCATTACTTCCTAACCTAATCATCATATTAAGTCAAATCCTAAACTCTAATATGGTTAACCAAACTCAATTCTTCTGAAGAATCAAGTTCATATCAACACATGATCACTACAACAAACTAGTGAAACCTCTCTAAAATAACCTACTTTCTTATTATAGAGTTGCCACAAAGGCAATTAAAACAGGGTTCTAACCCAAAGCAAATCATCACATCTACCGATTTCACCTATAACTCACCAATCAAAGACAACTATTAACTATCAAATCATAACATCATAAATCCACCAATAATTTACTTATCATGCAGATAAGGTTTCATGATATCCACTATCTCTATACTATCCTCGGCTAAGACCTATCAGGATGACTCACTCTAAAAGAAAGTCATTTATCTATGAACACACAAGACCTCTAAATGAAAGATATCCACCAATATTGTAACGACCCGGAAAATTCTTTTAATATTTTCTTAAAATATTAAGCATGTTTAAATAATTTTCCAAGGGACCTAGAAATATTAAGGAGAACTTTGCCTAGAAAATCCATGTTTTCTCATTTAAATTGAGAAAACTAAGTACCAATGAGCTTTAAATGGGCTCCAAAAATGGATATTAATTAGGTAAAATTAATATAAATTAGGTAAAATTAATATAAATATAAAATAATTTTATTTAAGAATATTTACATAATTATGGGGGATTTTAGGGGGGATTTTCGGAATTTAGGGAATAAAAATAATAAAATAAATGAAATAAAAATAAAATAAAAATAAAGGTGCATAAGCCAAGGATTAAACCTTGGACCTCTTGGACAACCATGTAAGCCTTAACCAACTCACCTAGCAAGGGATTTCTATGAGAAAATGAAGTGGATGTAAGTTAAGATTAAGAAGAAGATGAAGAGTCATGGAGAGACTCTTCATTTACCTTCTTAATGGGCTATTAAAGGGGGGTTTTGGGAGTTACCTCTTCTTCCCATTACTTGCATATTCGAACCCCTTCCTCCCCTCATTCTTGCCGAGCACCAAGAAGAGGTTTTTCCCTTGGAAAAACTTCCACCAAGGGCTCATCTCCAAGATCTAAGGGGTCTTCCAAGGATACAAGGACAAGGGTGTTCAAGGGTCCAAAGATCTTACCATTTTCTTCACTTCCAAGGTTCGAAAAAAAATCAAGAAACCCAAGGTAAGACTCCCTCACCTGTGGTATAATAGTTCCCTATGATTTTTATGATTTTTAGTATGTTATAGTGGTTGGGTTTCGAATTTGATGTTGAAAGGAAAGAAAACCAAGACCCTCATGCTTAAGAGTTTCGGCCACCCTGATTTTTAGGTCTATAAATATGATAAAAATCTGTATAATGCTATTTAATGTTCCCTGATGATGTTTAGAGGTTAAGTATAATTTTTGGAAATTTTTGGAGTACCCTAAGACACCTTAAGGTTTCGGCCAACATGAAAGAAGCAAAACCAAGAACCCTAGGATTGAGGGTTTCGGCCACCATGATTTTTAGGTCTATAAATATGATAAAAATCTGTATAATGCTATTTAATGTTCCCTGATTATGTTTAGAGGTTAATTATAATTTTTGGGAATTTTTGGAGTACCCAATGACACCATAAGGTTTCGGCCAACATGAAAGAAGCAAAACCAAGAACCCTAGGATTGAGGGTTTCGGCCACCATGATTTTAAAGTCTATAAATATGCTAAAAATCTTTATATTGCTATTTAATGTTCCCTGATAATGTTTAGTGGTTAAGTATAATTTTTGGGAATTTTTGGAGTACCCTAAGACACCTTAAGGTTTCGGCCAACATGAAAGAAGCAAAACCAAGAACCCTAGGATTGAGGGTTTCGGCCACCATGATTTTAAAGTCTATAATCATGCCAAAAATCTTTATAATGTTATTTAATGTTCGCTTATGATGTTTATATGGTAAGTATAATTTCTGGGAATTTTTGGAGTACCCTAGGACACCCTAGGGTTTCGGCCAACATGAAAGAAACAAATCAACACCCTAGAGACCCTATGGGTTTCGGCCACCATGGTTTAGGATTCAAAAATGATGCTATAAATCTTGATAATGTTGTATAATGTTCTCTTATGAGGTTTAGGAATTAAATATAATTTTTGGAAATTTTTGGGGCACCCTAGGATACCCTAGGGTTTCGGCCAACAACAAGACCTCATGGGTGGAGTTGGGTCTAAAACCCCAAGCATGTGTTTGATGTATTAGCATGATATAAGAGAGATGGAGGGTGATTATGTGAATGTTTCACATAGCTTTGAGACCCTATAGGTTTCGGCCAAGTACCCTAATAGGGTGGGAAGTTAGGACTTATTTCAAGTAAGGGCCCCAATGGCCCTATGGTAAGGTATGGTTGATGTTTAAGCAATTGATTTGGGGTTTTAATGGAATTTTTCCATACCCCCATGGCCTTGAAGTTTCGGCCAAGAGCAAGTTTAGGGTTAAAGGATTAGGGTTGGGCTTATGTAGGGAACCAAAGGGTTCCTATGGCCTAGTATATGTGTATGAGTTACCAAGATATATGTTTAAGTAAGATGGAAGAAGTTCTATGTTAACCAAACCTTTAGTTTGTATGTCATGAATTATAGGATAAGTCATAGATGTTTAGACATGTACCATGATTTGTGAATAATATGTAAGTATGCCATGTCTTATGAATGATGAATGATATGCCTGTTTATGAATGATATGCCATGTTTATGAAGGGTATGCCATGTTTTATGAATAAGATGTAAGTATGCCATGTTTTATGAATGAGGTTAAAGTACATGCCTTTAGGGCATAATGATGATGTTAAGTATGATGAATGAATGATGATGAATGACAAGTATGATGAATGAATGATGATGAATGACAAGTATGATGAATGAATGATGATGAATGGAAAGCATGTGAAAGCATTATATTTTATTTTATGGGCTTGTACCGGACCTAAGTAAGGTCCACGGTTCTGGACTACCGATGATGCTGTCCACGGTTCGGGACTACCGATGATGTTGTCCTTACGGTTCGGGACTACCGATGAAGCTGTCCTTACCCTAGTAGGTCGAGATTAGCTACCTCGTATTTACTTAGGGATGCGCGCATATGATGAATGAATGTGGTACAAGCCAGGGCCCAATGAATGTTATGATATTTTAAAAGCATGTTTTTAAAGATTAAGCATCTATATATATATATATATGCAATTGCCACATGCATCCATCCATGTTATGCATTATTATTTATGATAAGAATATTATGCAAAGTAAGTTTATGCAAGGTATGTTTATGCAAATGATTTTGTTTATGTTTCGTGTTAATATATGATGCCATGATTTGATTGTGTTCATGCTAGTCTAGAATGCCATGATTTATTTATGTTCATGATAGTTTAGGATGCCATGATTTACTTATGTTCATGCTAGTTTAGGATGCCATGATTTATTTATGTACATGCTAGTTTAGGATGCCATGATTTAACTAGTTTTATGTTAAGTTAGAATGCCATGATTTACTTATGTTCATGCTAGTTTAGGATGCCATGATTTATTCATGTACCTGCTAGTTTAGGATGCCGTGATTTAACTAGTTTTATGTTAAGTTAGAATGCCATGATTTACTTATGTTCATGCTAGTTTAGGATGCCATGATTTATTTATGTACATGCTAGTTTAGGATGCCATGATTTAACTAGATTTATGTTAAGTTAGAATGCCATGATTTATTTATGTTCATGCTAGTTTAGGATGCCATGATTGAATTATATTTATGCTAAGTTAGAATGCCATGATTTTAATTATGTCCATAATAATTCATGATGCCATGATTTAATTATGTTAAGCTGAGTTAGGACGCCATGATTTTATTTAGGTTCATGCCATGCTAAGAATGTTTATGAGATTATGTGTATTATGTCTATGTTTACGCCAAGCACTATGCCATGCTATGAATGTTTACGATGTTTATGTCTATGCCAAGTATCGTGTCATGCCATGAATGTTCTTATGGATATGTTTATGCCATGCTATGAATGTGATGAAGTTATGCTTATGTCATGACGAAGGTGTGCTAAATGATGAAAAGGCTTATGTTCTAAGTAAAGCACTAAGTATGCTAATGTCTTATATGTTCATGATTGAATGATGAATGGTTTTAGTGAGTAGGAAAGAGTCTTACTAAGCCGGTGTGCTTATAGTCTTGTTTTCTTATATCGCAGATCATGCAAAGGGACAGTAAGGAAGCAGCAGGAGGGCATCAAAGAATGTGTGTGATAGTGACTTGGCCAAGGAGCGATATGGTTGCTCGTTTTATGATAGAACTTTATCTTTATTATTATGTGCTTGAGTATGACTCTATGACATGATGCTAAGTATGACATGATGCTACGAATGACATGATGCTAAGTATGATATGATGCTAAGTATAAAGTTACTATGCTAAGTTCCTATGTTATGATGCTAGAAATGGTAGTAAGTGCATGTAGGAGTAAGTTAAAGGTTTCCGCTGCGTTATGATGTCTACATGCCCTAGGTATGTTAACGTAACGCAGCTTTTATGAAAAAAAAAGCGGGCGTTACAGGTTGGTATCAGAGCAATAACCATCTCACTACACACACATCAAGCCCTCTTCCTGCCGCTTCCAAGTAAGTACCTCTTTACATATCTTATAGTAGGAAGATGTTTTATGATTTTAAGGGATGCCAGTATGAATGGTATTTATGATGAAATGTACGTTACGATATGTAACGATGAATGATACTTTATCTTATTTTAGGAATTAAATATTTAGAATAATATAGGGGTAGAAAAGAAACTGATATTGACCATACTTGTCTTTATGAAGAAAAGTATGGCTAGAAGACAGAGTAACCGACTTAACGAGACTACTTCATCGCCTGACCTGATGCTCAATATACCTTATATTATAACCTATTTTAGGTCACATCATAAGACAATCATGTATAAGTATCCTACCTTATACATTGGGTCTAAGTTAGTCATAATACAACTGGTCATAAGTGTGACTCAACCTTATGTTCATAAACAGGGTAGTAATTGAGCGCCATCGTAATATTAGTAATTAAGATGAACCTAGTATTAACATAATGTTATATAACCTGTACAGTATATTAGTTCTCAATCATATAACATAATTATATTATATCATATAAAGCAAATGGTAATAATATGAGAGGGTGTACTAATATCAGATTATTATAAATATAATTATAATACTAATTCCTTATCATATAAGTATTCACCTATCATATAGGTTCTCAATATGAGCCTACATACAGGTTGACATGTATCATCTCAACCTATAAGTTATTACCTATACATATTATTCCATAAGCAATTATAGGTATTATACCTATAATTTATATGATAAGTAATTATAATTTATGATATTATGTATAACCTATAATATAGTCTCATGTAGGGAATTATATGATAGCCTACATACGTAAGATTATAACACTCTCACCTATGTTAGCGTATAGTATTAGTACCATTATACTAACAATTAATGGTATAAGTCATACGGTATAACCTAAAATGATACGCATAGGGTAGTGTCCTAATTATATTAACACCTATTATAGATTATGTGTCCACTATATTTTCATACTAATTATAAATATTAGTATTATCAACTATGTTTCACTATAAGATTACCTTAAGTTATGTTATGGTAATATAATAAATATGATCCCACTTATCATATAATAACCATTAACTAATATAATTCATAGCTCATGTTGTGAACTAATATTTCGGAACCATACTATTATTATGTTTACCCATAATTATAATAAGTATATAATTATGATATATGCATATAATTACATCATAGGGCTATTAATGACACTAGCTCAATTATGACAATCATGTATGCCACTTATATCATCAAGGATATAAGCAATTAAGAAGCCGCGAATAAAGTACACATAATCATGTTAGTAATATTATCGGTTCCTTGAGTGGAAGAATTTTCCCTTATTCGATGCGCCCGGGATCCACCAAAATGTATCAAGACCTGAAGGAGAAATTCTGGTGGTCCGACATGAAGAGAGGGGGCGCAGCATGTTGGTACATGCCTAACCTGCTAGCAAGTAAAGGCAGAACATCAACGACCCGGAGGAGTTATGCCGATGTCCGGCGTAGACCCCTGGAGTTTAATGTTGGAGATTGGGTATTTCTCGAAGTGGCTCCTATGAAGGGAATGACCAGATTTGGGAAGAAAGGAAAACTAAGTCCACGCTATGTGGGGCCGTACCTGATTCTGAAAAGAGTCGGTAAGGTGGCATATGAGCTGGAGCTGCCTCCAGAGATGTCAGCTATCCATAACGTATTCCATGTGTCCCTGCTGAAAAAGTGTATCCCAAATATGGACCAAGTGATCGAGCCACAGACGGTGCAAGTGCAAGAGGACCTAAGCTATGAGAGCAGACCCATCCAGATTTTGGATAGGGAAATCAAGAAGCTGAGGAGTAAGGAAGTGCCCTTAGTCAAGGTCCTATGGCAAAGTCAACGGTTCGAAGAAGCTACCTGGGAGCGCGAGGATGAGATGAGGCGCAAGTACCCGGAGTTATTCTAAGTTCGAGGACGAACTTTCACGAGGTATGGGGGATTGTAACGACCCGGAAAATTCTCTTAATATTTTTTTAAAATATTAAGCATGTTTAAATAATTTTCCAAGGGACCTAGAAATATTAAGGAGAACTTTGGCCTAGAAAATCCATGTTTTCTCATTTAAATTGAGAAAACTAAGTACCAATGAGCTTTAAATGGGCTCCAAAAATGGATATTAATTAGGTAAAATTAATATAAATTAGGTAAAATTAATATAAATATAAAAGAATTTTATTTAAGAATATTGGCATAATTATGGGGGATTTTAGGGGGGATTTTCGGAATTTAGGGAATAAAAATAATTAAAAAAATGAAATAAAAATAAAATAAAAATAAAGGTGCATGAGCCAAGGATTGAACCTTGGACCTCTTGTACAACCATGTAAGCCTTAACCAACTCACCTAGCAAGGGATTTCTATGAGGAAATGAAGTGGATGTAAGTTAAGATTAAGAAGAAGATGAAGAGTCATGGAGAGACTCTTCATTTACCTTCTTAATGGGCTATTAAAGGGGGGTTTTGGGAGTTACCTCTTCTTCCCATTACTTGCATATTCGAACCCCTTCCTCCCCTCATTCTTGCCGAGCACCAAGAAGAGGTTTTTCCCTTGGAAAAACTTCCACCAAGGTCTCATCTCCAAGATCTAAGGGGTCTTCCAAGGATACAAGGACAAGGGTGTTCAAGGGTCCAAAGATCTTACCATTTTCTTCTCTTCCAAGGTTCGAAAAAAAATCAAGAAACCCAAGGTAAGACTCCCTCACCTGTGGTATAATAGTTCCCTATGATTTTTATGATTTTTAGTATGTTATAGTGGTTGGGTTTCGAATTTGATGTTGAAAGGAAAGAAAACCAAGACCCTCATGCTTAAGGGTTTCGGCCACCCTGATTTTTAGGTCTATAAATATGCTAAAAATCTTTATAATGCTATTTAATGTTCTCTGATGATGTTTAGAGGTTAAGTATAATTTTTGGGAATTTTTGGAGTACCCTAAGACACCTTAAGTTTTCGGCCAACATGAAAGAAGCAAAACCAAGAACCCTAGGATTGAGGGTTTCGGCCACCATGATTTTTAAATCTATAAATATGCTAAAAATCTGTATAATGATATTTAATGTTCCCTGATTATTTTTAGAGGTTAAGTGTAATTTTTGGTAATTTTTGGAGTAACCTAAGACACCTTAAGGTTTCGGCCAACATGGAAGAAGCAAAACCAAGAACCCTAGGATTGAGGGTTTTGGCCACCATGATTTTAAAGTCTATAAATATGCTAAAAATCTTTATAATGCTATTTAATGTTCTCTGATAATTTTTAGTGGTTAATTATAATTTTTGGGAATTTTTGGAGTACCCTAAGACACCTTAAGGTTTCGGCCAACATGAAAGAAGCAAAACCAAGAACCCTAGGATTGAGGGTTTCGGCCACCATGATTTTAAAGTCTATAATCATGCCAAAAATCTTTATAATGTTATTTAATGTTCCCTTATGATGTTTAGATGGTAAGTATAATTTCTGGGAATTTTTGGAGTACCCTAGGACACCCTAGGGTTTCGGCCAACATGAAAGAAACAAATCAACACCCTAGAGACCCTATGGGTTTCGGCCACCATGGTTTAGGGTTCAAACATGATGCTAAAAATCTTTATAATGTTGTATAATATTCTCTTATGAGGTTTAGGAATTAAATATAATTTTTGGGGCACCCTAGGATACCCTAGGGTTTCGGCCAACAACAAGACCTCATGGGTGGAGTTGGGTCTAAAACCCCAAGCATGTGTTTAATGTATTAGCATGATATAAGAGAGATGGAGGGTGATTATGTGAATGTTTCACATAGCTTTGAGACCCTATAGGTTTCGGCCAAGTACCCTAATAGGGTGGGAAGTTAGGACTTATTTCAAGTAAGGGCCCCAATGACCCTATGGTAAGGTATGGTTGATGTTTAAGCAATTGATTTGGGGTTTTAATGGAATTTTTCCATACCCCCATGGCCTTGAAGTTTCGGCCAAGAGCAAGTTTAGGGTTAAAGATTAGGGTTGGGCTTAAGTAGGGAACCAAAGGGTTCCTATGGCCTAGTATATGTGTATGAGTTACCAAGATATATGTTTAAGTAAGATGGAAGAAGTTCTATGTTAACCAAACCTTTAGTTTGTATGTCATGAATTATAGGATAAGTCATAGATGTTTAGACATGTACCATGATTTGTGAATAATATGTAAGTATGCCATGTCTTATGAATGATGAATGATATGCCCTGTTTATGAATGATATGTCATGTTTATGAATGATATGCCATGTTTTATTAATAAGATGTAAGTATGCCATGTTTTATGAATGAGGTTAAAGTACATGCCTTTAGGGCATAATGATGATGGTAAGTATGATGAATGAATGATGATGAATGACAAGTATGATGAATGAATGATGATGAATGGAAAGCATGTGAAAGCATTATATTTTATTTTATGGGCTTGTACCGGACCTAAGTAAGGTCCACGATTCTGGACTACCGATGATGCTGTCCACGGTTCGGGACTACCGATGATGCTGTCCTTACGGTTCGGGACTACCGATGAAGCTGTCCTTACCCTAGTAGGTCGAGATTAGCTACCTCGTATTTACTTAGGGATGCGCGCATATGATGAATGAATGTGGTACAAGCCAGGGCCCAATGAATGTTATGATATTTTAAAAGCATGTTTTTAAAGATTAAGCATCTATATATATATATATATGCAATTGCCACATGCATCCATCCATGTTATGCATTATATTTATGATAAGAATATTATGCAAAGTAAGTTTATGCAAGGTATGTTTATGCAAATGATTTTGTTTATGTTTCGTGTTAATATATGATGCCATGATTTGATTGTGTTCATGCTAGTCTAGAATGCCATAATTTACTTATGTTCATGCTAGTTTAGGATGCCATGATTTATTTGATGTAGTGTCATGATCTAGTTTAGGAATGCCATGATTTACTTATGTTCATGCTAGTTTAGGATGCCATGATTTACTTATGTTCATGCTAGTTTAGGATGCCATGATTTATTTATGTACATGCTAGTTTAGGATGCCATGATTTAACTAGATTTATGTTAAGTTAGAATGCCATGATTTATTTATGTTCATGCTAGTTTAGGATGCCATGATTGAATTATATTTATGCTAAGTTAGAATGCCATGATTTTAATTATGTCCATAATAATTCATGATGCCATGATTTAATTATGTTAAGCTGAGTTAGGACGCCATGATTTTATTTAGGTTCATGCCATGCTAAGAATGTTTATGAGATTATGTGTATTATGTCTATGTTTACGCCAAGCACTATGCCATGCTATGAATGTTTACGATGTTTATGTCTATGCCAAATATCGTGTCATGCCATGAATGTTCTTATGGATATGTTTATGCCATGCTATGAATGTGATGAAGTTATGCTTATGTCATGACGAAGGTGTGCTAAATGATGAAAAGGCTTATGTTCTAAGTAAAGCACTAAGTATGCTAATGTCTTATATGTTCATGATTGAATGATGAATGATTTTAGTGAGTAGGAAAGAGTCTTACTAAGCCAGTGTGCTTATAGTCTTGTTTTCTTATATCGCAGATCATGCAAAGGGACAGTAAGGAAGCAGCAGGAGGGCATCAAAGAATGTGTGTGATAGTGACTTGGCCAAGGAGCGATATGGTTGCTCGTTTTATGATAGAACTTTATCTTTATTATTATGTGCTTGAGTATGACTCTATGACATGATGCTAGTATGACATGATGCTACGAATGACATGATGCTAAGTATGATATGATGCTAAGTATAAAGTTACTATGCTAAGTTCCTATGTTATGATGCTAGAAATGGTAGTAAGTGCATGTAGGAGTAAGTTAAAGGTTTCCGCTGCGTTATGATGTCTACATGCCCTAGGTATGTTAACGTAACGCCGCTTTTATGAAGGAAAAAAAAAGCGGGCGTTACAAATATGTCCTCAACGTCATTCATACTAATGATTTCCTGAATCATTTATCAAATACTACTATAAGATATCTCTATCAAACCAACAAAAGAGATAATACCTTACGCACTAGTCATCCTATTAAAATATTTGATAAGTATTACTAAAATATAAATCTACTAGTAAATTTATAAACTTACATGCTCGTTGCCTGGAGAGTCCATTGCCCCAAAGTCCTAATACATCTAAGTCGAGAAAATGACTCCAAAAAATGAAAACCCGAAATCAAGTAAACCTAACAAAAACTTCGTAAATTCGAAAATCCCAAAACACATACGGCATCGCAAACCTCGTAAAATAGACTCTCCGACACTTTTCCAAAAATAACTCCATAAAATCTACAGGTAAACTCTATAAAATTCAAAAACAATCTTCAACTAAATTGCTATCAGCTAGACTCCAAAGAAACAGTAAAACATATAGGCATCATAAATCTATGCTCTGATACCACTAAATTGGTATCAAGTATATTATATAAAAAATTCGAAATCGAAAATAAGCAAATATTGCAAACCGTGCACTGATACCACTAAATTGGTATCACATAAATTCTACAAGAATTTGAAACAAAACTTTCAAGTTACCTCGACAACCTACGCTCTGATACTACTAAATTGGTATCAGATATACTCTAAAAGAAATACGCAAAACACAAAACATAAACATAGGTAGGCATAATAACCTACGCTCTGATACCACTAAATTGTCACACCCCCAGAGGCTCGTGCTCGCTCGAAAATCGGGCAACACCACCCTTATACGATGGACAATCTGAAACTTAAACATACATCACTCCGCACATATAAAGCTCAGTCACACTCGGCTAACATCTACACAATCAGAAATAAAAGAAAACACCACAACCACGTAATTAAATAATTTACATAATAAATGATATTCAAAATAAATAAATTTTCGTAAATAAATACAATAAATCAAAATCCAGCAGAAGTAATTAAATACACATCTAACGAAAAATCAAATATCATCTAAAATAATAGCAAAATCAAAGCAACATCAATACAATAAAATAACACGAAGGTACAAAAACGGAACAACCTACTCAAGACTGGGGACTGACAGTTGGATCCTCTCCTGAAAGCACGAGACACAACTATCGTCTACCTGAAACAAAAAGGAAAAGGAGGGGTGGTGAGTTCCGAGTGGAACTCTACGAGTATAAGAACAGATAAATGCATGGTATATAAAAGGGTAAAACAAGCATAAAGAAAGCAAAGGGTATATAGTCTCCGCAATAAAGAAGATAAACAAAATGCATCTATACAAAATAAAACATACCTGAAAAATCATGCAACACGTAGGGGCAAAATCAACAATCCCCCTAACACCTCCATAAACTGCTAATACCGCCGAACATAGTCAGATCATATAATAAAATGCAAATTATAACTGTATATGCATATCAATCAAATGCAACAATCATAACTCAAATAAGTGCAGCAAACACAAACAAATGCACAATGCATAATATGCGCGTAATGTCATTACCTATACTGTACACACACCAACCACCGCTACATTGGGTAGATTGAGTGGATAAGATACAAGCGCCAAGCACCTGGAGCTATGCAAATACACCATAACAACTGTGGTCCTGATATGAAAAATCCCGAAACACCTGGGGAGTATCAACTGCTTACACACAACTCCAACAGAGTGTGGCACAATAGAAAAATATACTCGATGACCCGTCTCATCTACAATGGAGCCAGTGGTCATCGACCTGAATGCTATGATGTATGTCACTAATACACATAACCTCAAAACAAATCCAAAACATTAAATCAATATGATACGAAACACAAATAACACCAAAGTAAATAAACATGTACTAATCTACTAGGTATGATTTATCTAATGTCAACCAAATCCTAGATATGCCAAATGATTATTCTATAGTACACGCGTACACACGGTACTCTTTAGATCAGATGCTAAAAGATTAGACTGTATAAATGAACAATTTGAAATACTACTCAAAGGTCAAGAAAGAATAAGTATCAAGCAGAAAAACAAGACAAATAGATTTAAGGTAAAGCAATCCTACTCAGAAAGTAAAATGGCCATGCATTTAAGCTAAACGAATCTATAGGAATCAAGGGAGAAGTACTCGCCTTCGATGTAGTACGTATCAGAATGAAACTTCAATCCAAATAATTGAAAATCAACTAACGTTCTCCAACGTAGGTGCTTGTAGCAAAGAAAAACTCCCATCAGATATCCGCAACAAATCAGTGTCATCATCAATGCTAGGAACCTTTGGAGGAGCAAACATTATATGTTAAGTTCTACCACTAGGTGGATGAATCCAACGACTTGTAATTGAAGCGACCCGCCTTCTCCTGCCTTAGACGGATCGTTACTTCTGTCTACTTCTCGACTCTAATGCACGACTAAAGAAAATGCGGAAATCATTTTTTTTTTAATCTATCTAAGAATGATATTCTAACTTAATTAGCCATGCATAATACCATGTCACACTTTCCTTCTCAAAACTCCTAAGATGAAACTTATTGAAGCTTTTGAAACTTGCCTCACCCAACTCACACTTCGGGTATCAGTCGACTGATACTGCATCAGTCGACTGATAGGCCTGAAATCAGAATTTCAGGTTTCGACATTTGCTTCAAAGCTCCACCAAACCTATACTTTCGAGCCATATAGCACCATGACACCATTTCTATACTCTATGCCAGTTTTCAAATCAATTTAGCTAATCAAAATGAATCCATAAACTTGAAATTAGGACTTTTGCGGAAGAAAATAAACTATTCAAGTTATATGAACTTTAACAATAAAGTTGGTACCAATCTTGACTCCTATGTATTCATAACACCAAATACATGTTCTATAACCTTGCCAAAGCATTGTGAAATGTGAATGCAACTTTTCTAAACATATTTAAGAAGTAAAAACTTGATTCAAGGAGAAATTGATACTATCATGGCACATGCATCTATTTCTCTAACAAAGTATCAATATCTCTAATTACTCACATTTCTACTCATCCAATGCAATCATAAGAATATGTAGGCTAAAAGAAATAACATGGAATCTATACTCCAAGAAATTGAGTATGTAGAACTATCCAAAAACTTATATGTTCGCTAACTCCATAAAACAAGAACTTGAAATCTGAATAAACTATAACATTGTAATTTAAATAGTTAAATTGTCTCGTCTCAAAGATTTCTCTAAAATCAGCCACCACACACACTTTTCTCATCACCGCCTCGTCGCCTTCCTTCAGAATTGCTTGCCTTTACCTTTATCTGCAATAAGAGGAAATGCATCTAGTAAGCAAAAAGCTTAGTAAGTACTATCTAGCTCACAAAATCTCGAAATGTGCAAACATGCTTCTAGAACAATATGAAAATCATATGAGATACTAATATGCTTGAAAGAAAACTAAGAACATGTATAACTCAAAACATGCATACTCAAGCAATAATAAATCTCAATTTACTTTTCTTGGCTCAACTTGAAACTTTAGCTATTCTTTATCTTTTGAAAACTTTCTTAAACTTTCGAAACTTTGCTAAAGCATATACTTGAAAATAATAATCACTTGGATCCACTGAAGACGTAAGTACCATCTCATATGCGCGTTCCCTAAAAGGTTGGGGTAGCGAGCCACCAATCCTAATAGAGCAGACCTTGGTCTACCAGGGCCAAGACCTTGGAATTGGACACCTGGATTTCTTTAACGATGCCCTTAGACGCCGGGTACTGGCCTTATAAAATAAAATAGCTTTTCTTTCTTTTCTTTCTTATCTGTAAATGCCTTGGCATTTTCTCGAGCACCTTGCGTGCTAAAATCCCTAAGTCTTGACTTTTGGGGATTTCTTAAGGCCTTGGCCTTTTCTTTTCTTATCTTTATCTTTTCTTTTCTTTTCTCATAGCTTTTCTTGGACCCTAAACTCACATAGGGTACTTAATCAAACATATATAAGCATATAATGAACTAAGATCACATGCAAAAACTCAAACAAAAAGGAAATATCTCTTTTAAAAACTTTTAAGGGAAATTCTTGCGGAAAAACCGCCTCTTACTGCAGGTGAGCAGTACTTACTTTGATATCTTGGACTTACAACCAAGATTGACGTCTAGAGCTTGGGAGAAACTTGAGATCTCGGAGAATTCTTCGCGCCTACGCATTCCTCTCGTCGCGGGGATCCCGAATATAGGAATACCTCTTGGAGGAGAGCTTTGGCCGACCCTCTAGGGCTTGGTGTGGCGTGCGCACAAGAGAGGAGAGGGAGAGGGGTCGGCGCAACTTGGGAGAGGGAGAGGGTTTGAGAGAAAATAAAACTTCTCTCTTTAATAATCTATTTATACCTATGGGCGGATCGACCTAAGTACCCCTTAAATATACTTCTCTCCATCCCTTGTTGTGCTTGATACCCTAGCCCAGCTGGTCGCGCTCGTTTCTGGTTTCGGGGTGGTCGCGGGTTCGAACTACCGGCTGCCCTTAAGTGGTTTTTCCTTTTTCTTTTCTTTCTCCTTTTTTTTTAAAATACCAAACGGACTCGGAAAATTCCATAAAAATATTCTAAAAATTCCTAAAAATATCTAGAATATTTCTAAACCATTTTTAAATAATTCTAAGGACTTTAAGAACTAAAAATGGGAATTTTGGGGCGTTACAGTAATTCTCTCTTCAAATATGACATCATCAATCGCAAAGTTCAGCACCTTGTCAATATTGGTACCCTGCTTTGCCAACATCTCATCAAGCTTTTCTGCTTGAATGGTTGTCCTTGGAAACCCATCAAGAATGAAACCCTTCTAGCATGATGGTCTTTGAATAGCCACATCAATAATGCCAACAACTAAATCATCAGCAATAAGAAGTAATTTAGATCAATCCTAAACTATAATATGGGTAACCAAACTCAATTATTTCGAAGAATCAAGTTCATATCAACACATGATCACTACAACAAACTAGTGAAATCTATCTAAAATAACCTACTTCCTTATTATAGAGTTGCCACAAATGCAATTAAAACAGGGTTCTAACCCAAAGCAAATCATCACATCTACCAATTTCGCTTATAACTCACCAATCATAGACGACTATTAACCATCAAACCATAACATCTTAAATCCACCAATAATTTACTTATCACGCAGATAAGGTTTCATGATATCCACAATCTCTATACTATCCTCGGCCAAAACATATCGGGATGACTCTCTCTAAATAAAAAAGTCATTTAAGTATCAACACACAAAACCTCTAAATCAAAGATATCCACAAATATGCCCTCAATGTCATTCATACTTAATGATTTCCTGAATCATTGACCATATACTACTATAACATGTCTCTATCAAACCAACAAAAAAGATAATATCTTAATCACTAGTCATCCTATTAAAATGTTTAATAAGTACTATAAATATACATCTAGTAGTAAATTTACCAACTTACCTGCTCGTCACTTGGAGAGTCCATTGCCGCAAGTCCCAATACATCTAAGTCGAGAAAATTGTTGATACAGTCTGACCTGATTGTTGTTTTGATGTTGACACCGATGTATGTTCGGTTGAGTGAGAATTGAAATCAAATAGTTAAGTTTGGATTAAGTGGACTCTGGTCAGAGAGGACTCGATAGCACGTTCTCTGGACTGAGAGGAGTCGGAGAGCGCTCGGTAGTTCATTTTGCGAACTTAGGTCAAAGAGGGCTCGGTAGCTCGTTCTCTGGACCGAGATGAGTCAGAGAGAGCTCGATAGCTCGTTCTCCGGACTTTGGTCAGAGAGGGCTCGGTAGCTCGTTCTCCGGACTTAGGCCAGAGAGGGCTCGTAGCTCGTTCTCTGGACCGGGTTGAGTCGGAGAGGGCTCGGTAGCTCGTTCTCCGGACTTAGGTTAGAGAGGGCTCGGTAGCTCGTTCTCTGGACCGAGATGAGTCGGAGAGGGCTCAGTAGCTCGTTCTCCGGACTTTGGTCAAAGAGGGCTCGGTAGCTCGTTCTCTAGACCGGGATGAGTCGGATAGGGATCGGTAGCTCGTTCTCCGGATCACACTAAGTCAGAGAGGGCAAGGGAGTATGTTCTCTGGACTCAGGGTCTAACTTCAGTTAGTCATGGTCAGAATTGGGCCATAAATTAATCAAGTGATTTGGCTGGATCGGTCTGGAATCCGATCAGGGAGTTGGCACGAACTCTCTCAATAGTAGATCGGTCACAAGACCGATTCAAGATGTCTGATTGGTCAGTTGACCGATCCAGAAGGCTTTTGAGGAAATAGAAGGGTTTCTGAATGGTCTGGTGACCGATCAGAAAACATTCTGTGAGGTCACAGAGAGTTATCTGATCGGTCAGTGCGACGATCAGAACTGGGCTGGACCGGTCAGTGCTACTAATCGGTCAGGTTAACCGATCAGCATTGCCCTGATCGGTCAGTAAGATCGATCAGGCTGCCTTGACTGATTTCCAGTGGGTTTTAGGGATCGGTCTGGTGACCGATCCCCTGGTTTCTGATCGATCAGTGAGAACAATCAGAACTTCACTGGATCGATCAGAATAGAGTCTGATTGGTCAGGAGGGTGTCTGATCGGTCAAGGTGACCGATCAACACCTCAGAATTTTAATTCAAATCGTTGTCAAATTTCTGATTTGCTTCTGATTTGCGTCGCTAATGAGTCTATGAGTGTGCAGATAACATAGAGCTGTGAAAGTTAAATGAAGGAGCAAGCAGAAGGGCTCAGGGTGACTTTTACCTGTGCTATTTTGTTTGATACACATTTGCAGGTTTCAACGGCGTTTGACCTGAAGCTGCAACTGAAGAGGATGACTTCAGTGAGCTCAGAAGGGGTCAGTGAGTCAGTGGGTGACGACGCCGTGGGTCAGTGAGTGACGAAGTCTGTAAGTGTGGTGCAGAAGAAAAGCTTATGAAGAAGCTGGCGAAGCAGAGGAGTACAAGGAAGGAATTAACAGAGATCGAAGCAAAGGGTTTTTGCGGTGGTGTTGTTGTGCTCTCTGTTTCTTTCTTCTTGTTGCTTACTACTATTGTGTAGCAACCTTCTCGTTTTCTCCTGTGCTTAACTTGTTATTCGTCTGAGACGTTTGTGGAGAAGTTACTCCACCGAGAAGGAGAAGATTTTAGCCAGATTCACTCCGGGAGCTGATCTGCCGACGATCAAGGGATCGCCCACCTCACGGGCACGCCAAGGAGTAGGGGCAAGTTATCCCCGAACCTTGTAAATCCTTGTGTTAGTTTGTGTTTGTGTTTCTTTCTGTTTTGTTTTCCGCTGCTAACTTGATCGTAGGGAGAAAGAAGCAAAGTTTTTAGTGGGTGGTTATTCACACCCCCCTCTCTAGCCATCCCAGATCCTAACAAGTGGTATCAGAGTCTGGGGCTCTTTCAACCGGATTAACACCCTAAGAGCAGAAGATGGCTTTAAGAGGAGAAGGCTTCAGCACCAACCGTCCACCTTCCATTGATGGAGCTGATTTCCAGTACTTGAGAAGCCGGATGGAGTATTACCTGAAAACCGACATAGGTATGTGGTTCTCAGTCAAGGAGGGATTCACTCCTCCAAAGGGTGTTGAGGGCAAGGAGCTGGAGTCATCAAGATGTAAAGTAGAACAAACAAGAAAAGGGGAGGCAGATGCCAAGGCAGTGGTCACTCTACAGTGTGGAATGACCAAGGAGCAACTCATTAAGATTGGTCCCTTCTCAAGTGCCAAAGCTCTATGAACAAGCTCATAAAGCTACATGAAGGCACTTGAGACTCCCGGATAGCAAAGAGAGATCTCTTCCTAAACCAATTCCAGAACCTTTCCATGAAAGAAAGTGAAACCGTGAGTGAGCTTCATGGTCGGTTCAAGGAGATCCTTAATGGTTTGCACTCGATCGATGAGAAGGTCAAGAACCGTGACCTTGTAATGTATGTGCTCAAGTCCTTTCCTAGGAATGTCTTGTGGTCATCCATGGTGGATGCCTACAAGGTATCTAAGGATCTTTCTATTGTAAAGTTAGACGACTTCTTTTGTGAAATGGAGCTACATGAACTTTCTAACAAAGGCCCAAAAGAGAAAGGTATTGCTCTTGTAGCAGGGGGCAAAGCAAAGAAGAAGAAAGAAAAGAAGAAGGAGAAGGAGGTCTCTTCTCCTTCATCAGAATCCGATAAGGACAGGAGCGAGTCTTCATCCACCGAAATGGCAAACTTTGTGAGAAGGATGATGAGGAAGAGTCGACGCTACAAGGGGAAAGGTAAAACAAGTGAAAATAATGTTGATAAAACTAACATCACTTGTTATGGATGTAGCAAGAAGGTGCTATAGAAGTGAGTGCCTAAAATTCAAGAAGAAGGAGGAGAAGGCAAAGATGAAGAAGGCCTTGAAGGCCACATGGGATGAGTCCTCATCTAGCTCATCCGAGAAGGAGAAGGAGGAGAAGAGCAACCGCCACGTGGCTCTCATGGCATTAGAAGATTCAAACATGGAGAGTAGTGACGAGTCAAGTGATCCATCAACCGCGGCTTCATCATCTTCGGATGATGAAGAGGTAATTTCTCCCGAACTTGATAAGTGCTATAGAACTATTGCTTGCTTGACTACTTTGCTTAAAAAATCTAAGGACAAGGTAAAATCATTAAAGTTAGAAGTAGAACAATTGAAAACCTCTAAGGATAATGTAATTGATGACTTGCATGTTGAGGTCCTTGAGGATGAGAATAAGGCCTTAAAGAATGATGTTGAAAAATTCAAGAATCTTCTTGGGAATTTTTCAAATAGCTCTAAGACCTTGGATATGATCCTCAACTCTCAAAGAGCGGTCTACAACAAGGCCAACATAGGTTACCGACCTAAGGAACCTAGTTTTGTGTCATTGATGTCTAGAACCCAATTTAAATCATCAAATGTTTCTAAGGTTCAAGGACTTAGGAAGAAAATGACCAAGGCATGGGTGCCAAAGACTTGTATTGTAGGTGCATTAGGTCCCAAGGTTTGGGTACCTAAACATCTATCTTTCGTGATGTGTAGGCATTGGTTGAGGGGGAGCATCTATCAACATGGTTTGATGATAGTGGGTGCTCCAAACCCATGATCGGGGATAAATCGTTATTCACTACCCTACACAGCAAAAATAGAGGTAATGTTTCATTCGGTAACAATGGTAGTCTCAAGGTTGTAGGAATATGTGACATTCAAATATTCGAATGTCTTAGAATCAAGAATATCCTTCTAGTCAAGGGGAAAACCAATACATATATATGTGTATTTGGTTCCAAGAACATACTTGGACATTCTAATCAAGTAAAATTGGTTGGAGCATTATTTTTGGTACAAACTTGTTTTGGGCTTTATGGTTAAGACAAACTTGGGACTATAAATTATCCAATTTAATCCAATCTATGAATTATCAATAGAATTGAGAATTAGGACTATGGTTAAGACAAACTTGGGACTATGGATTAAATTGGATTATTAGAATTGGTGTGGACGGATATGTTTTGGTTAAGGGAACATCGACCACTTGTTTTGGGCACAAACTTGTCTCTGGAACATATCAGAGTTTTAGAAATTTTTCTGAAATCTGATCGGTTCCACAGACCCATCAAAAATCTCTGTATCGAACAACATGTATCAGAAATCTCTCTGTATCGAACCTGAACAGTTCGCAGACCGATCAGGCCTTTTCCTGATCGGTCGAGCAGACCGATCAGGCTTTTCCCTGATCAGTCAAGTAGACCGATCAAGCGTCTCCTGATCGGTCAAGGTGACCGATCAGACTTCCTCTGATCGATCAGGGTACTCCCTGATCGGTCCGGATACTCCTCTGATCGATCGACCGTCTGATCCCCTTCATTAAATCAGGTTGGTGGATCGGTCCACCAACTACATTAACCCTCCTTTCCATCAACTTCTTTCAACCCTAGCCGCTGACTTCTTTCTACACAGCATCTTCTTCCTTCTCCATCGACTTCTTGACTCTCCAGCTCTTCCGGCGAGAAGTTCTTCTCAACCGACGACCACATGGCACCCAAGTAACACTTTCAACTAAATCTTCACTACTCGTTTTTGTAATATATGTGTTATTTTGGATCTAATCACTGTATTTGTGGTTGTGTCGTGCCCTTCCCTCCTAATCCAACCTGTGTGTCTCAAATCCCTATTAGGAAATCTTCCAAATCTAAGGCCGATGAAGGAACCTCCAAATCCAAATCACCTTCCACATCTAGACCTACCCATCTATCATCTCGACCTCAACCTTCTTCGAGTCAAAGATTTCCTAATGTCATATTCGAATAAGCTTTTCAAAATCGAACCTTCAAACTTCTTCCGTGTCGATCTGTCGACAAATCCTTTGTTTATGATTACTGTCCCTCTGTGAGACAGATCATCGAATTCTACGATCTTGAATCAATTGTTTTCCTCGAACATAACATAAACACTGATCTGGTCTCCGAGTTCTATAATAATCTTCAAGGTGACGGCGGTATGGGGTGTACTACCCGAGTGGCCAAGACCAATTTAGATTTCACTTACTCCATTTTTTCTGAGTATCTAGCCTGTCGTCGATCGACAAACCACTATTCCATCTACCCTACTATTCCAGATCATTTACCGACTCCGTTCGAGGGAGTCACTTCAGATTCTATCTATGAGTATTTCTTTGGACAACCCAGACCTGATGGGCTCAATGAGATTGCCAGTGAGTTCCCCACCTTCGCTGCCCTTCGTCTCTCCGCTGTTGATTATGTCCTGTTCAAGATCATTA
>JAGFNQ010005361.1:251383-265943 GCA_024364735.1 Boesenbergia rotunda
TCTGTCTATATTACCCGCAAAGTTTATTTGGACTCACCCCTGTTTGCTTGTTTATTCGTTTCAGGATCATGTCGCCAGAACAGCCCAACATCCGGTCCCTTCTTTTCATTTTCGTTTTGTATTGCTACGTTTTTTTCTTTCTTTGTGAATGTTGTATTTTCTTTCCAGATTCATTCCATAGACTTATTTGTGATACGGTTTTATGTGTTGTTGTGTTTGTCAGTAGGAGCCATAGATCCAATTATGTGATGATTGACTAGGGACCCTTTTGTATCATATTCTATCATTAATAAATGCATGTTTGGTTATTATACTTATTTTATACTCGTGTCAAATAACTAAGCATAAAAATATCCTTGGGTAGTAGGTTCTTATCTGTTGATGCAGTCTGACCTGATTGTTGTTTTGATGTTGACACCGATTTAAGTTCGGTTGAGTGAAAATTGAGATCAGATAGTTAAGTTCGGATTAAGTGTTCTGGTCAGAGAGGGCTCGGTAGCTCATTCTCTGGACCAAGATGAGTCGGAGAGGGCTCGGTAGCTCGTTCTCCGGACTTAGGTCGGAGAGGGCTCGGTAGCTCGTTCTCCGGACCTAGGTCAGAGAGGACTCGGTAGCTCGTTCTCTGGACCGGAATGAGTCGGAGAGGGCTCGGTAGCTCGTTCACTGGACTTAGGTCAGAGAGGGCTCGGTATCTCGTTCTCTGGACCGAGATGAGCCGGAGAGGGCTCGGTAGCTCGTTCTCTGGACTTAGGTCAGAGAGGACTCGGTAGCTCGTTCTCTGGATCGGGATGAGTCGGAGAGGGCTTGGTTGTTCTCCGGACTTAGGTCAGAGAGGGCTCGGTAGCTCGTTCTCCAGACTTAGGTCAGAGAGGGCTCGGTAGCTCGTTCTCTGGACTGGGATGAGTCGGAGAGGGCTCGGTAGCTCGTTCTCTAGACCTAGGTTAGAAAGGGCTCGGTAGCTCGTTCTCTGGACTGGGTTAGGTCGGAGAGGGCTCAATAGCTCGTTCTCCAGACCAGACTGAGTCAGAGAAGGCAAGGGAGCCTGTTCTCTGGACTCAGGTCTAATTTGAGTTAGTCATGGTCAGAATTGGCTATGAATTAATCAATTGATCAGAGCAAAGTTGGCTGGATCGGTCTGAGATCCGATCAGGGAGTTGGCACGAACCCTCTCGCTAGTAGATCGGTCACAAGACCGATCCAGGATGTCTGATCGGTCTGTTGACCGATCCAGAGAGCTTCTGAGGAAACAGAAGGTTTTCTGAATGGTCTGGTGACTGATCAGAAAATGATCAGAATGTTCACAAAAAGTCCTTGATCGGTCACCTTAACCGATTAGTCAGTTCTGGACCGATCAGGATGGGTCCTGATCGGTCCAGCATCCTCCTGATTGGTCACCTTGACCGATCAGGAGGTTGCCTGATCGGTCACCTTGACTAATCAGGTGACTTGACCTGAATTTCCAGTAGGTTTAAGGATCGGTCTGGTGACCGATCCCCTGGTCTCTGATCGGTCAGTGAGACCAATCAAAACATCACTGGATCGATCATGATAGAGTCTGATTGGTCAGGAGGGTGTCTGATCGGTCAAGGTGACCGATCAACACCTCAGAACTTTAATTCAAATGGTTGTCAGATTTCTGATTCATTTCTGATTTGCTTCTAATTTACTTCGCTAATGAATCTGTAAGTGTGCAGACGACACAGAGCTTTGAAGGAGCAAGAAGAAGGGTCAAGGGTGACTTTCGCTGCTGCTATTTTATTTGATATACATTTGTAGGTTTCAACTACACCTGACGATCTGAAGCTTCAGCTGGAGAGGATCAATAAGCTAAGAGCTCAGATGGGGTCAGTGACCTGAAGCTTCAACTGAAGAGGATCAGTAGGTTGAGAGCTCAGAAGGGGTCAGTGGGTGACGACGCCTGTAGGTGTGCAGGAGAGAAGCTTAAGAAGAAGAGGCTGGCGAAGCAGAGAAAGAAGATCAGAAAAACGAAAACAAGGAAACAGTAGGGTTTTGCTGTGGTTTTGTGTTCTCTGTATTCTCTTCTTCCTTGAGCTTTCTGCTACATCTGTTGTGCTTCCTTCTCTTGTCTCTCTTGCTTAACTTGATATATTTCTGAGACATCTGTGGAGAGGTTACTACACCGAGAAGGAGAAGTTTTAGCCAGATTCACTCTGGGGCTGGATCTGTCGACGATCAAGGGATCACCCACCTCACGGGCATGCCAAGGAGTAGGGGTAAGTTATCCCCGAGCCTTGTAAATCCTTGTGTTATTCTCTGTTTGTTTGTTTTCCGCTGCTAACCTGACCGTAGGAAGAAAGAAGCAAGTTTTGGTGGGTGGCTATTCACACCCCCCTCTCTAGCCATCCCAGATCCTACCATTATCTATATCATATCGATTGGTTGAATCGATAGTGAGATGATGTAGAGAATACTACACTAAACTATTCCTAGTCAAGCATTAATATTCAAGGACAATATTAATGCATGAAGACTAGCATGTAGGTCAATTGATGACTTGAGCTCACAAGTCATGGATATGTGATATCAAGTTGACACAAGGGTATACATTAGAGAATGTATTCTGAATTGACCCGCCATGAAAAAGTTTCATAGATTGTCATATGAGTGTGATAAACTTTTTTATGTGACTATTAGTATGAATAATCCTTAGACCTGAAGTCACTACGGTTCCCTACATGAGGAGTTATGTACTTTGGTATCGTCAAACGTCACCTGTAACAGGGTGGACTATAAAGGCGATCACTGGGTATATAATAAATTATGCGGAGGGATGGGAGTGATGTAGATGGGATCTATCCCTCCCATATGATGGGAGTGATATTTGTGAGCCCCTTGATCGAGTAAGACTACTAAAACGCATGACCATACTCAAATGAGTCAATATGAGATATTGAGCTCATTTGTTTGAGTGAGTCTACTCGGGATCAAGAAACACAAAGATTGATCGAGGATGACACGGTCTATGCCTCATTGATTAATCTAGATATCAAGGATGGAAGAACAAGGTCATACATTATCATAGCCACGGAGGTTAAGTCGGATCTCGACTTTTCTTGTTACTTGGGTAGCAATGATGCATTTCTAGATGTCGCTCATTGTTTATGTGTCTAAAGTAGTTTAGGCACATTGCCAACGTGACGAGAACCTATTGGGTCACACATAAGGACACAATGCTTCGGGAGTTCGGGAGTTCGGGAGACCTGGTCGGGAGCTCGGGTCAGGAGCTCGGGAGACTTGGTCAGGAGCTCGGGTCAGGAGCTCGGGAGACTTGGTCAGGAGCTCGGGTCAGGAGCTCGGGAGACTTGGTTGGGAGCCCTGGTCGAGAACTTATGAGATATTAATTCATTAAAGTGTTTAATGAATTAATAATAAAGGAAAAGGGAAAAGTCTCTCTTCATTGAATGAAGAGAAGTTGAAGAGTCACATGAGAAGATGTGCTCTTTATTGGCTTTAATGAAGGGAAGCTAAAGAGAAAAAAGCCTCTTCATATTCATGGGATGAGTATAAAAGAGGGACTTGTCATTTTGGATGGGTGTGTGTCATCTTTCCCTTCCTCTCTTCCTTCTCTTCTCCCTCTTGGCTGAAACCCTTCTTTGGGGTTCTTAGTGCTTCCGCGAACTACCTCAAGTTGCTAGCACAACTAAGGTAGTTCTTCTCGAAATTGAGAGATCGTGTCCATGTGGATATGCATAGAGGCACTGACGCTTGAACGTGCTAGAGATCCGGCGGCACTTGGACGATCGGGATAAACGTAAGGGCATGCTCCAAAGGTATACATTTTAGATAGAAGATGAACTTTGTACGAGTTTTCTTTCGCATGGATCGCTCGAGGGATCTTGTTTCCGCTGCGTTTTTGTGTTAATGTCATCAGGAGATCCCAATAGTGTTTGACAACCCTGAAGGCTTTTGACTTTGAGTTTATATCGTAGACATAGGGATATATCATTTTGACTGCATATGTTGCTTATTTGTTTTCTTTTACTATATATGTTCCGGCCATGTTGGTCAAGGTATGTGTGTTGGTTCTGGGAGCACCAGATAATCAAACTTGGTTATGATGTTGGCAAAGGTTTAAAGTTAAGGTATTTGATGATCTAATGTGTTATACTGAGTGTGCAAAAAAGTCCTAGTGTAACTAAGCACGAAGTCTTGATTTATAGGGTTAAGCACGAAGTCCTGGTCTAGGATTGGGCATCGAAGACTTGGTGAGTGAAGCTGGGTGTGAAGACCTAACCCAGGGTTGGGTGTCGAAGACCTAGATGAGGACTAGGCACGAATGTTGCTGCCGGAAGTACCAGATCGATCCTGGTTTTAATAATGGCAAAGGGTTCAAAGTTAAGTTTGTGTTGTTATCTAACGAATTTACCAAGTGTGCAGTAAAGTCCTAGTTCACCTAGGCATGAAGTCTTCACCTGCAGGGTTGAGCAAGAAGTCCTGGTCAAGGACAGGGCAAGAAGACCTGGCCGGGGGTTAGGCAAGAAGTCCTGGTCGTGGACTGGGTAACGAAGTCCTGATCCGGAAGATTGGGTAGGAGTCTTAGTCGAACGAGGATTACAGACAAAAATAGAGGCGAGTCAAGGAATGAACGTCTCGAGATCCGGCAGTCTTGGAGGCCGAGCTAAAGTCCAACCGGAGGAGCCAGTTGGCAAAAGGTAACTTCTCCTAAGAGGAGTAGGTGAAAACGCGTTCCCCGGAAGAAGGAACAGTAGGCGTCGGTTCGACCTAGGGTTTCATTTTGAAATCCAAAGTCAAAACCAAGACAACTCCGGCTGTGATTTATTCACTTAATGTTTATATTATACTATTCTTGGACTAACCCTGGTTGCAGGATTGAAAGGAAGTAAATTTTACATCCCAGGCGCCTGAGAGGACTCAGGCACCCGAGAAGCCAAGCGCCTAATAGGTATCAGGCGCCCCAGATGGGGTTTCTCAGCGAGGGGAGAGGCTGAGCTGGCAGGGCTGCCACGTCAGCATCTCAGGCGCTCGTGAGCCATCAAGCACCTCAGGTATCCCAGACGCCCAAAACCAGAGGATAGGTGTTTGGCCGAGTCTGCGGATAAGCACGCGCCTGATTCGCTACACGTGGAAGGCGCCCCATAAGCCTCAGGTGCCCAAGAACTGTATATATAAGGGGCTTTACCCCTTGCTTTCCAAAAATCAATTCCATTCAACGCAGAAAAGTTTTCACGCAATTCAAGCACTCCAACGCTCTTCAGCTTCTTCCATGCCCGAGTTGTTCTCGCAATTCTATTATAAGTGATCAAGGTTCACATTTTTGCAACAAACACATGAAGGCTTTACTTAACAAATATGGGGTTGTGCATAAAGTGTCTACTTTCTACCACCCCCAAACTAATGGACAAGCTGAAATATCAAATAGAGAGATCAAAGCAATCTTGGAGAAGACCGTTGGGCCTAGTAGGAAATATTGGAGCAAGAGACTTGATGATGCATGTGGGTCTATCAGACGACATATAAGACACCCATTGGAATGTCTCCCTACCGGCTAGTTTATGGAAAAACTTGTCACTTACCCGTGGAGATAGAGTATAAAGCTTATTGGGCGGCGAAAGCTTGCAACTTTGATGCCAATAAAGTAGGAGAAGAAAGGAAGCTACAACTTCAAGAACTTGAGGAGATAAGATTAGAAGCATATGAGAACTCAAGGATTTACAAGGAGAAGACTAAGAATTTTCATGATAAGCATATATTGAAGAAAGAGTTTCAAATTAGCGACAAAGTTCTTTTGTGCAAATCAAGGCTCAAGTTAATTAAAGGTAAGTTGAGGTCTAGATGAGAATGCCTATTTCTTCTTACTAATGTTTTTCCTTATGGTGTTGTTGAGATTAAGGATGAGGCTAATGATTTTATTTGGAGAGTTAATGGCCACCGGCTCAAGAAATACTTTGAAGAAGTTAAGGAGCTAGATGTGGATGGATTGGATATCAATGGTGCTATCTACCCAACCTAAAGGGGAGTTTTCTTTTTCTTGTATTTCTATTTCATTGTATATATCATTTTTATGTTTTCTAGAAGTAAATATTTCTTTTAAAGTGAGTTTTTCTTAATAAATGCTTAGGTAGTGTAGAATGAATAAAGAGTCATTGGAGATACCATTTTATCCTTTTTTGTCACCTTGTTTCTTGCATGATTTGGAATAAATGTATCTTTCTAGATTCTCTTTATATCATTTTAGAGTCCTTTGAAAGTGAGTTAAATTTGGTTGTTAAAACTTAGGATTTGAGCCAATGGATGAAAATTCTTAGATACTTGAGTACTACTTAGTTATGGACTCTAGATTGATGATTTGGGATGAATTCTTTTTACCTAGTCAGGATTGACCTTATTTTTGAGATACACACATGTGATTATACTCTAAAACTTGTTTAGGTTCTTTCAAAACTATATTTCTATGATTGGACCATATTTATAGAGGTGAATCACTTTGTTTCCTTTTTCATATCAATTTTTGCAATATTCCTTGTTGATCTACTCTATATTCTATTTTCCTTCCCCTATTTTTCTACTCATAACCATATTTTTCATGGACTTGGTTGCTTTTGATGTTTCTTGATGTTATTTTGCCCAAGATGGTCAAAAGGCTAAGTATGGCGGAGGTGGCTAGTGTTTTGAAGTGTTTTGGAACAAAGGATGTATCAAGTAGTGAACAAGTAATGAAGTTTGTGCCACCTTGTAACTTTAGCTTCCGAACAGTAGGTGATTAAACTGGAGTTGTTATTGAGTGAATTTTAATTAAGATTCCTTGAAGAGATTGATCTTTGAATGCTTATCGAGAGGAAAAGGAATTGGGAAGCTGAGAAGGAATCAGAAATTTTTCTGTTGAAGCTGAATTGGAAGCTTGACTGCAGAAGAGAGGTGATTAATAAATAGAATATACCATTGAAGGAAGAGCTGACAACTGAAGTGGAAAGAACAAGTTGTTATTGCTGGAATTGGATGCGATTTGTAAGGAAAAGGATCAGTACAACAAAGAGATAAAATGAAGGAAGAAAACTTGTGAAGATGATCTTTAAATAGAAAATTGAATTCCTTTTCATTCATTTGATATACTTGTTCAAGTTCTGGATTGTGAAGTTGCTGAACACAAACCAGAGAAGAGACTGAGCTGCGACACCATTGTAAGGAATTGAAAAAAAAGAAGAAGGAAAAAAAACTTTGCTGGTGAAAGGAAGAAAAGAAAAAAGAGGAAAAAAAGAGAAAAAAAGAAGCATGAAATGGAAGTCAAGAGCTGGGTCAGATATCTGAATGTGAAGATGTGAACAAATTGATAGTTGAATTTAAGAGCTAGCTCAGTTTCAGAAATCTCGGCAGAAACAGTTCAAAATTCAGCTCAATTTCAGCTACTGATCAGACCCTGATCGGTCACCAATCCGATCAGGGAAGAGACTGATCGGTCACTCTAACCGATCAGAAGGAGCTCAGTCCGATCAAAGGCAGTCCAGAACGATCAGAGCAGTGACTGATCGATCTCCAGACCGATCAGAAGAACGGCAGAAAGATAAGGAAGAGTCTGATCGGTCTCTTGACCGATCAAAAAGAGTCTGATCGATCTCTTGACCGATCATAAGAGGGAAAGAAGGGCAAAGTTCATCTAGTGACATTCTTTAGTATCCAAGACTTCCACTTTCTTAAATTTTCATCTTCTACATTTCTATTTCATTTTATCATTCCATATTTCCTAAACTTGTTTGAATAAACTTTTGTAGGTGTGGATCTAAGTCAAGAATGATGGTGGAAAGTAGAGCATAAGCAAGCTTATGGTAGTACAAGAACCATGATTGTGTTTGAGTGAGCTCCACTTTCATCAAAACTTAGAACCTAGGAAGAGAGTCACTTTAAATTTTCTTGAGAGGATTTGTGAGTTTAATTCATCTCAATTAGTCATGAAGGATGAAGTATACTAAGTTGTTGGGTCAAGATACTAGTCCATTGAGTTTAGATTTTTGAGGATTGACAACCCTAGGTGATTTCCTTTCAATTGCTTCTAATTATGATTGTGAATGATCTAGGGGGGTACATTATTAGTTTAGTTGTGTGAGACACCCAAGAGAAAGTGTGGGGGAGTTGATAATTACCATTTTGTTAATCAATTTAGGCTATCAAATCCATGTTTTGATCCCTTTTTACATGCTTAATCTTGTATTTATACTAGGCTCCATGAATTATTGTTATTTTAGCTTTGGGATGCAATTCTTTCTATATTTGAGATATTGTGGCATTAAAATTTGATCTAATTTTATAGGCTTTGAATGATCATGGACCTAGATCAGATTGGACTGAGTTTGAGTTAGAATTGAATCCGGATCAAGATGATCAAGCATTGGATTAATATGAGTCGTCCGATCAAGAAACGGGAAGATCTGAGCCATTTGTCAACTTCTGATCAATCCGAGTTCAAGATAGAGTTAATCATGGCCACATATCAAGATCTGAAAGTTTAGTCCAAATCAGAAGTCATCCGATTGTTGGATCAAGCTTGAGAGGGTCTAAGCCATCCATTCAAGAGGCAGTGAGATCTGAGCCATCCGTTGCAGATCTGATCGATCCCAGCTGAGGAGGAGTAGATCCTGACCATTGATGGAGATCTGGAGAGTTTGGACTCAATCCGAGAAGATCCGACCATTGGATGAGGCGAGGATGATCACAGCCGTCCATTTTGAATTGTAGTTAATTAAATCAGAAAACTTCTCCGCCCGAGCTAGTGGTCGCGAATTCTATTTTTCCAGTTCATCATTTTCTTCAGTTCTTCTTCTCCGATCGCACGCGACCACTCTAGATCCAGTTCTCTTCATGATTTCGAGTCATCAAGATCTAGTCTCCATGAAGTTTGCTACCAATCTTGTTGCTGCCAAGCTCTGGTGAGAGTTTCGCCGAGGGCTCTGTTTCGCCTGGATCAATTCCTGCTTGATCGCCGTTTTCATCGATCGGATCCATCGGAACATTCGGAGGGGGTTCTCTGAAGGGTACTGAGGGTTTCTGAGCCGAGACCACATCCAGCCAAATCAAGGAGGAAGGAAAGGGTGGAAGTCTTCAGCTGTGCACCAATATGTAGCTTAACTGATTGCGAGAGTGTGATATGTAAGTACCCTTGGTTGATTTTGATGTGATCAACCAATTTAAGTTAGGTCCTGGTATGTTTAATCCCTCTGCTAAGTGTGCAGAAGCTTAGGTACGGAGGAAGTCGAGTGTAAGACGTAGCGGACGAGAAGGATTGTGCGGGGTGAAGGATCGATGTGGGTGTGCAGAGGGGGGGGGGTGAATGCACTTTCTTTTGATCATTTGATCTCTACACAGATGTTAGCGCAGCGGAAATAATATGCAAAGACAATAACAATGCTAACAAAAATTCTTTTACTTGGAATTCACCTAGATGGGTGACTAATCCAAGGATCTACGCCGCGAGCACCACTTTTCACTATCGAAAAGTCTCCTTGAGGTGGAGAAACCTTTACAACAAAAGCTTCCTCTTTACAGGTGTAGAAAAATGATGGAGGAAGCAAAAGATCACTCTACAATTGGGCAGCACTTCATTACTGTACGGAACTATACAGACACGTGTAACGAGGCCTCCTTTTATAGGTGAAAAGGACAGATTCATAGTCTGTCCAGACTCGCACCAGTCGACTGTCCCTAGGGCAGTTGACTGGCCCAGCAATAAATGCTGGCCAACGGCTAGCAAATAGCTAGCCAACGGCTAGTTTTGGGGTATACCAGTCGACTGCCCCAAGGCCAGTCGACTGGTACGAGGCTGCGAACTCTCTGTGGGTTTTGGCAGTCGACTGCCTTCGGGCCAGTCGACTGCCCTGCCTCCCAGCTCAGCTCCAGCCACTTCAAACCTTCTCCTTCACATGTGGCTTCAGGTCTGCTCCCTTGGCTCGCCCCTTGAAGTCCTCTTCCTCTGGCTATCGTCCCTCGGATGCGCACACAAGCCTTCCCTTGGCTTGCCTCCATGCCACCCTTCACGTGTGCCTTTTGAAGTCCACTTCCCGGCTTGCCCTTGGAGTTCTCCTCCCTCGGCTCTCATCCCTCGGATAGGTCCACCAAGTGTGATTTTCCAAGTCCTGCAAACTCAATCACACAAATCAAATACAACATAACACTCTAACTTTAAACCTATTCGCCCACACATCAAAATCATGATCTTCCAATCATTCAAGGGTCGATTGCCTCAACAATCTCCCCCTTTTTGATGTGTGGCAATATGTTTAAGTTAGAGATAAATAACAGCAATAGCAAAAGCAAACGATAGCAATTGAAACATTATGAGACATAATAACCCTAAGAGGTAACCTCCCCCTTAACCTATGTCCTCTCCACAGTTTCAATTCTAATCACATTCCAAGTTAAGTTTCCACTTAACAACATCAATAAGAATGTAAGACATATCCGAACCTAAGAGGTACCTCCCCCTTAATCCATGTCTTCTCTCCTAATTTTAACCTTTCAAGGTCTAAGTTAGACAAAATATCTAAAATCATCCATTTTAAGTCAAAATTCTAACTTAAACCGTCCATTCTCCCCCTTTGACACCATCAAAATGATTGCCTCAAGCAACCAAACCCCAGGGTATCAAATGCGAGAATTATTGATTTCTAAATTTTCTCACAGCAGCTGAAAATAGCTGTGCCAGTCGACTGCCCATAGGGCAGTCGACTGATACGCTATCAGTATGAAATTTTAACTTTTCTGTCGAATTTCAGAAACTCCCAGAAAATTCCAGAAAATTCCAAAAATTGTAAAATTTTGCATACAAGTTTGAAATGTTATACTCTATCAGGGAAAAATATTAAACCATATAAAATTTCAAACATGCACGTCTTTTGATAAAAACCCAAAAGTTTTGAAACACACTACATTTTGTATCAATCTTTGAAACCAATTTTGCAAATATGTGACTTTTAAAAGTATGACACAGTATGTAAAACATAAAATGGTTTTCAAGGTTTTAAAATGTCCAACTATGATCTTTGGCAAAGTGTCCATTGATTAAACACTTGCCTCCCCCATAGTTGGTTTAGTTTTGATATTTTAATACTTTTAATGGTTCAACAATGTGCCATAAGCACAAGTGAGCCAAATGTATCACCCTAATGGATCAAGCACCCTTTTTCAAAGCTAATGTGTCCAAGTTCATATTATACTTCCACAAAACACATTTCAAGGCCTCTTCTTAAGGATGTAAACTCCGATTCGGGAAGAGGCTTGGTAAAGATGTCGGCTAGGTTCGACTTTGATTCAACATAGTGTAATTCTATGTCTCCCCTTGCCACATGGTCTCTAATGAAGTGATGTTTTACTTCAATGTATTTTGTTCTAGAATGGTGACCGAATTTTTAGTTAGGTTGATCGTGCTTACATTATCACACAAGACTTTGACCTTGGTGTAATGTAGCTCATAGTCCTCTAAGGTGTGCATGATCCAAAGGAGTTGGGAAATACATCCACCCATTGCCACATATTCGGCTTCCGTTGTTGATAGGACAATGCATGGTTGTTTCCTACTACTCCAACTAACTAAAGAAGACCCAAGGAATTGACACCCTCCACTTGTACTCTTCCTATCTAACTTGCAACCCGCATAGTCCGAGTCGGTGTATCCAATTAGGTCAACATTTGGGGTTCTAGGATACCAAAGTCTGACATTTAGGGTTCCTTTCACATACCTTAGGATCCTTTTGACTACAATCAAATGGGACTCTTTGGCACGAGATTGATATCTTACACACATACCTAGCGCAAAAAGTATATCGGGTCTACTAGCGGTTAGGTATAGGAGGCTACCAATCATGCTCCAATATTGTTTAGAGTCTACCATTTTGCCTTCAAGGTCACTATCCATTTTCACATTAGTTCCTATGGGTGTAGATGCTTCCTTAGCATGTTCTAAACCAAATTTCTTTAGCATCTCCTTAGCATATTTGGTTTAAAATACATGTGTACCTTCATTAGTTTGCTTAACTTGAAGGCCTAAGAAAAAGGTTAACTCTCCTACAAGACTCATCTCAAATTCATCTTCCATACACTTGATGAATTCTTGTAGGAAGTCATTATTTGTTGACCCAAAAATGATATCGTCTACATAGACTTGGGCAATAAATATATCCTTATCCTTAGATTTTAGGAACAATGTAGGGTCAATTGTTCCTCTCCTAAACCCCTTAGACACCATAAATGAAGAAAGCCTTTCATACCAAGCCCGGGGAGCTTGTTTCAATCCATACAAGGCTTTCCTTAATTTGAATACGTGTCTCGGATAGTTGGGATCCTCAAATCCGGGGGGTTGTTCTACATAAACCTCTTCCTTAATGATCCCATTAAGGAATGCCGACTTCACATCCATTTGGTGGAGTGTAAAACCCATGTGAGCGGCATAGGCTAGTAGAATTCTAATTGATTCTAACCTAGCTACGGGGGCGTAGGTCTCATCATAATCTAATCCCTCAACTTGGTTAAACCCCCTAGCTACCAATCTAGCCTTGTTCCTAGTGATTTTACCTTGGTCATCTAATTTGTTCCTAAAGACCCATCTCGTGGTTACAATGGTACAATCAGTGAGCCTAGGAACTAACTCCCAAACATCACTCCTCTCAAATTGGTTTAGCTCTTCTTGCATGGCCAAAACCCAATCAACATCTCCCAATGCTTCATCAATGGTCTTGGGTTCTAATTGGGAGATTAAAGCTATTTGACTAGTTTGATTCCTAAAGTAGGACCTAGTCCTTACTCCTTGAGTGACATCACCCACAATTTGGTCATGTGGATGATCATAGTGATGCATCAAGGGTCTAGAGGTTGTAGGTTCATTTGCTCCTTCTTCCTCATCCTCTAGGGTACTTCTTACTCCCCCTTGACCATTGCTCTCCAAATGTAGATCTTGGGTTCTTTGGGCAAGGGGTAGGACTTCTTCTATATCTTTATCAATAGAAGCCTTTTTAGGGTAAGTACTAGTGGTTTCATCAAATTTGACATTTGAGGACTCCTCAATCACTTTTGTCCTCTTGTTGTATACTCTATAACCCCTACTAGTCAATGAATACCCTACTAAGATTTCTTCATCGGCTTTTGACTCAAATTTTCTTAGGTCGTCTTTGGTATTTAAGATGTAAACTTTACATCCAAAGACCCTAAAATAGTGGACTTGGGGTATCCTTCCATTCCAAAGTTCAAAGGGTATTTTTCCTAAAAACCTATGTACCAACACCCGGTTTTGGATATAGCAAGCGGTGTTAACCGCTTCAGCCCAAAAGTAGCTAGGAAGAGAGTATGCATTAAGTATAGTCCTAGCATCTTCTTGTAGGGCTCGATTTTTCCTCTCAACTACCCCATTTTGTTGAGGAGTTCTAGGGCATGAAAACTCATGCTTGTACCCATTTTCAACACAAAATTGTGTGAAACTAGCGTTTTGGAACTCCCCACCATGGTCACTCCTAATTTGGTTTATTTTGATGTTCTTTTTGTTTTCTACCCTTTTACTAAATCCTATAAATATATCTAGGGTATCATCCTTATGTTTCAAGAAGTGGACCCAAGTAAACCTAGAAAAGTCATCTACTATCACTAAGCAATACTTACTCCCTACAAGTGATGGAGTACTATGGCAATCAAACAAGTCTATATGTAAAAGTTCTAGAGGCGAGGAAGTGGTAATTAAAGTTTTACCTTTGTGTGATGCTTTGGATTGCTTACCCTCTTGGCATGCATCACACAACTTGTTCTTTTCGTACTTGATCATTGGAAGCCCCTTCACCAATTCTTCCTTGGCCACTCTTGCAATGCTCCTCATGTTGACGTGTCCAAGTCTCCAGTTCCATAACCACCCTTCTTCTTCTTTGGACATGAGACACTTAACAACATTGTTAGTAGCATAAGATAGATCAAGATAATACAAGTTTGCCTCTCTAAACCCTTCTAATATGATAGTGTTTGATTCACTTTGTCTTATTACACATTTCTTAGCATGAAATTCTACTCTAAAACCGGCATCACATAATTGACTTACACTTAATAAATTAAATTTCATGTCCTTAATTAAAAGTACCTTATGAATTGAAATAGTGGGAGATACCTCAATTGTGCCCCTACCAATGATCCTTAACTTTTCACTGTTCCCAAAGGAGACCGTCCCTTCTCTTAGGTAGCTAATAGTGGTGAACTTGCTCACATCTCCGGTCATGTGTCTTGAGCATCCACTATCTACTATCCACAAGGTTGGGGCCTCCTTCACCTTTACCTAGACAACATGGAAAACATACTCTTTTGGTACCCATATCTTAGATCCATAAGCATCATTTAAAAATTTCTTAGGCACCCATGCCTTCTTTGTGGTTCCCTTAGCCTCTAATCTCCTAGATGCACCAATCCTACTGGTAAGTGAAACAAAGGCTATCTCCTTGGTCTTAGGCCTATAACCCAATCCTGCCTTGTTATATACCGCCCTTTGGCTGTTAATGATCATATCAAGGTTACTTGATCCTACTTGAAATTTCCTAAGGGCCTTTGTGAGGTCATCTACTTGTTT
>JAGFNQ010005361.1:273447-327861 GCA_024364735.1 Boesenbergia rotunda
AGAAGAAGAATTTGTTTTATTATAAATTAGTTATAATAAAACTTGGTTTAAACGGAATAATTCATAAGAATTTATAGGATAAATTTCTTATGATAATTAATTATTTATTATAAAGTTAGTTATAATAAAATTCATAAGAGAATTTATAGGATAAATTTCTTATGATAATTAAATTTGTTTTATTATAAATTAGTTATAATAAAACTAGGCTTAAACGGAATAAGAATAAGAAAATTTATAGATAAATTTCTTATAACTAATTCCGTTAATTCGGTTTAGAGGGAGACTTAGCAAAGAGTTGCTACTATATAAAGGAACCAAAGGCTAGCCCTTAATTCCAATAATTAAGAGATTAATTATTCTCTCCCTCTCTCTCTCTTAATCTCTTCTCCTCTCCCTCTCCTTCTGCCTAGGGCCGGCGCCCACCTTGTGGTTTAGGGCCGGGCCGGCACCCAACCTACATCCAAGTAAGTTGGCGTGAGCAATCAAGAAGAAGGAGAACCCGAACAAGAAGAAGAAGAAGCGGATAGCGACTCCTCTCTTCTCGGAATTCGATTCCGTTACTTCATTGGTTAGTTTCCTAATTCTCTCTTGTTCTTCTAGTTGTGCCTTCCGAGAATCTAGTAGTTCTCGTCGGCACAAAACTCGTGACTTTGCGAAGTCATCCCGAAGAGAACTCGGCGTGGACGCGAATAGAGGCGAAGCTTCCAAGGGACGCTACGGTTGGATCTCGTCCCTTTTCTTCGAGTTACGAAAGGTACAAAGTAAATTAGTTTACTTTTCCGCAAAGTTTTATTTTATGATTATGTCAACACACCATAAGGTTGCATGCTAGATACGAAGTTAAAATAATTTAGGAAATTATTTTATGCAAATTCTTCCGCTGCACGTAAAAATTTTGAATTTTACGAACTCGTATCCTTGTCGACATGCACCCGGTCCCAACAGTGGTATCAGAGCCGGTTAGTGTTCGACTTAATCATATAATTGTTTTGTGGAAAACTTTGTCATGATCTCAATTTCGGAAAAAAAATTTCAATTATGGAAACTTTCAAATTATAATAAATTTTAGATTTAGGAATTTCAAAGTTTGGAAATCCTCATGAAATTTCGCAAACGTTTGAAATTTTCTATTTTCTGAAATTTTATAATATTTTCGAAATCTTCCCATCTTTGGAAACTTTCCAATTTTGGAAATTTTTCAATTTTAGAAATTTTCTAATTTTGGAAATATGTAAGTTTCCTTTGTACCAGAAACTTACAATTATTCTAAAAATCAATTTTCGAAATCTCGCAATTTTGGGCACTTTCTATATGAAAGTCTAGACAAATTCATGGACAGTTAATTGACAATTAAATTTGAATTGGTTTTTAAATTGACAACAAAATTCTTTATTTTGGATTGAGCCTCGGGGAGCCGTCCAATTTAAAGTTAGTTGTTGTAATTTAATTTCCCAATTTTAATTGAAATTGTCATGTTTGATTGGATTGAGCCTCGGGGAGCCGTCCAATTGGATTTACAACACATTACTTTTCTTTGGGTATCTGAGCCTCGGGGAGCCACCCTTAGAAAACAATTTGTTGTAATTAATTAAATCCATGAATAACATATGTTTAAGAGGTGATGCTCTTACATATTGTTGTCTCCAAAATTAATTAGGAAAATGGTTTCCTATAGAGTTTCTTAAATGAGATTTTCATGAAAATAATATGTAGTTGAATTAAGGGATTTGTCTCTTAATTTAACAAGATTTGATTTAGAGAAATCAAAGTCTTGAACATATTATTTCCGAAATTAATTATGACAATTTAGGAAATTGTTTCCCAAAACAATTCCTTTAATAAAGTATGAAATTATAATTAGGAAATCCGGTTCCTAATTTAATTCATGAGACTTGATAAATTAAGTCACATACATACTTTATTAAGGAAATCGTTAGTCATGACATAATTTTATGTCATGAATGTGCTTAAAAAGAATGAGACCCAAAACCCCTTACAAAATATTAAGGCCAACACCTTCCATTAATATGGTTAGAATCGGAGTTTTGTTTCTCGCTTGGGTTGATGGACACATCCATGCCCGACTTGAACCTCAACATGTTCAAACCATGGAATTAGTTTATGAATAATATAGTTCGAGTCAGAGGTCAATCATTAGTTTTGGTTGTTGGACACATCCAAGCCTGACTAAGCGGTTGAATGAGCTCCAACCATATTAAAACTATTTCTTGATTAATGGGTCAGCCTTAAGCTTGGAGCATCGATTTGTTGTGCCACAGCCAAGGTCGATGTAAAGAGAGGTGCAGTTGGGTGCTATGTATAATGATACATACTTGTTAATGAGTTAACAACCCAATGTTTTATGCAAACATTCAATTAGTTGATAGCATAATGTGATAGTTACATATATGTGATGTGTAATCGGTATAATTACCTACCTTCATAGCTAAGAAGAACTTGATGGCCACAGCCATGGTTGTTCTTATCTATGGTTGGATATCAACCTATTTGGAGATGTTCCTACGATCTCCCGAATTGATAATAAGGGTGACTCAATTCGTAAAATAAATAGGATTTAATTTATGTATGTTGATACATTCTTTAATAAATCTTCTCACATAATCTCAATTTGTATTTCTAGGTTAATCACTCGATCATGTCTTCTCTGAATTTGCGTTCCATCTTGGACACCAACAAATTAACTGGGCCTAACTTCATGGACTGGCTTCGAAACCTGAGGATAGTCCTCAAGGCAGAGAAGATTGCTTATGTCCTTGAAGATCTACTTCCCTCAAATCCTCCAGCAGATGCAACTCCAGACCAATTGGTGGCCTATCAGAAACATGTGACCGATTCTGAACTTGCAAGTTGCATCATGCTAGCCTCTATGGTACCTGAGCTGCAAAAGCAGCATGAGCATATGGATGCTTATACCATCATCTTCCATCTTAATGAGTTGTTTGAAGAGCAGGCGAGATCCGAAAGGTTCGAAGTCTCCAGACTCCTCTTCACAACTAAGATGCAAGAAGGCACTTCTGCCTCGCAGTTTGTGCTAAAGATGTTGGGGTACATTGAGCGACTGAACACACTCGGTTTTGCAATGGATCATGAACTAAGTATTGACTTAATTCTGAGTTGTTTGCCCAAAAGTTATTCGCAATTTGTGATGAACTATCGGATGAACAAGCTGGAAACTACCATTCCTGAGTTAGTCAACCTGCTGAAGTCTGTAGAGCCTTCTGTAAAGCAGGAACAAAAGGCAGTTCTGTTAGTTGGTTCCTCGAAGAAAGGTTCTAAGAGGAAGGCCAAAGAACAGAATAAGGGAAAGAAGAAAAAGGCTAAAAAGACTGAAAAGAAACCAAAAGGCACTTGCCATCATTGTGGCAAGGAGGGTCACTGGCGAAGAAATTGCAAGTTTATCTTGAGTCCTTGAAGAAGAAGGCATCCGATGCCCCGTCCTCTTCAGGTATCTTCGTTATTGAATGTCACTCTATTTCCTCAAATACCTGGGTACTTGATACTGGGTGTAGCTCACATATATGTAATGACATACAGGGGCTAAGGAATAGAAGAAGACTCGTCAAGGGAGAAGCAGATTTGCGAGTTGGAAATGGAGCAAGGATTGCTGCTGTTGCCATCGGAACATATTTGCTAAAGCTCCCGACTGGACGTATCTTAGAACTGGATAATTGTTATTTCGTTCCTTCGTTAATAAAGAACATTGTATCTATTTCATGTTTGAATGAAAAAGGTTATCATTTGACTTTTAGTAACAATTGTTGTTACATAACTTTAAATGGCGTTCTTTATGGGAATGGAACTTTGTGCAATGGCATCTACACGTTAGATTTATCCAGTGACGTTTTCAATATCGAAGTTAGCAACAAACGTGCTCGAATAGATAATCGAATAGACTCCTACACTTGGCATTGCCGTCTTGGCCATGTAAGTAAGAAACGCATGACCGAATTGCACCGATGTGGAATTTTGGAATCATTTGAACCCGATTCATTTGATACATGCGAATCGTGCTTAAAAGGCAAGATGACCAAATTACCCTTTACCGGAAAAGGTAATCAGTGGGAGAATTGCTTGGTCTAATACATACTGATGTATGTGGACCAATGTCAACTCTTGCACAAGGAGGCTATAGCTACTTCATCACCTTTATCGATGATCACTCACGATTCGGGTACGTGTTCTTGATGAAACACAAATCTGAAGCCTTTGAGAAATTCAAAGAGTTCAGAAATGAAGTAGAGAAACAGCTTGGCAAAAGTATTAAAATACTTCGATCCGATCGGGGTGGTGAATACTTAAGTCAAGAGTTTCAAGATTATCTAAGGGACAATGGGATATTATCCCAATGGACTCCGCCATATACACCACAGCATAATGGTGTATCTGAGAGGCGAAACCGAACCTTGATGGACATGGTTAGGTCGATGATGAATCATGCAACTCTTCCAAAATCCTTTTGGGGTTATGCACTTAAGACAGCTGTTTATTTATTAAACAGAGTCCCGACCAAGGTAGTCTCTACTACTCCATATGAGATTTGGAATAGTAAGAAACCTCACTTAACTCACCTTAAGATATGGGGTTGTCCTGCTTATGTGAAGCGGGTTGTATCAGACAAATTGGATGCTAAGTCTGATAAATGTCTATTTATTGGATACCCTAAGGAAACGAAGGGTTACCAATTCTATCATCCCTTGGAACAAAAGGTGTTTGTTTCAAGGCATGCTGTATTTCTAGAAAAAGAATTTCTTTTACAAGAAAACAGTGGGAGTGGCATTGAACTTGATGAAGTTCAAGAAACTCCAATAGACATTACAGAGACACCGAGTCTAGGCCCACAACCGATAATTCATAATGATGAGCTATCAGTTGAACCTAAAACTACACCACCTCTTCGTAGGTCTGATAGGACACGCAACATTCCAGAGAGATACGGATTTCTCGTAAGTGAATCGAACGACGTGTTGCTCATTGGCGATGACGAACCTATCAGTTATGAAGATGTTCTGAAAAGTTCAGAAAGGGACAAATGGCTTGAAGCCATGAAGTCGGAAATGGATTCCATGTACGAAAATCAAGTATGGGACTTGGTTAACCCACCTGAAGGGATTAAACCCATAGGGTGCAAGTGGGTTTTCAAGAAGAAAACCGACATGGAAGGTAATGTTGTTACCTTTAAGGCTAGATTAGTGGCAAAAGGATATCGTCAAAACAAGGAATTGATTATGACGAAACCTATTCGCCAGTAGCTATGCTTAAATCCATTCGGATGCTCCTAGCCATAGCAGCTCATTATGATTATGAGATTTGGCAAATGGATGTGAAAACAGCTTTCCTTAACGGAAACCTGCTTGAGGACGTATACATGATACAGCCTGAAGGTTTCACATCGGTTGATAAAACCAAGGTATGCAAGCTTCGACGATCCATATATGGACTGAAGCAAGCATCTAGGAGCTGGAACATCCGTTTTGATGAGACAATCAAAAAGTTTGATTTCTCACAAAATCCTGACGAACCCTGTGTGTACAAGAAGGTTAGTGGGAGTGCAGTCGTATTCCTAGTATTATATGTCGACGACATCTTACTTATAGGAAACGATATTTCAGTCTTACAGACAGTTAAAATTTGGTTATCCAAAACTTTCTCCATGAAAGACCTGGGAGAAGCAACCTATATCCTTGGGATTAGAATCTATAGAGATAGATCAAAACGGTTGCTTGGTCTTTCGCAGTCTACATATATAGACCGAGTGCTAAAAAGGTTTAGCATGTCGGAATCCAAGAAAGGTTACCTTCCCATTAGGCATGGGATCAACCTTTCAAAGTCTATGTGTCCGCGCACAGAAGACGAGAGGATTTGCATGAATAAGATTCCCTATGCATCCGCGATAGGATCTATCATGTATGCTATGTTATGTACTAGGCCTGATGTATCGTATGCTTTGAGCGTCACAAGCAGATACCAGTCGGATCCAGGAATGGATCACTGGGCGGCTGTCAAGACAATCCTTAAGTACTTAAGAAGAACTAAGGATGTGTTCCTAATATATGGAGAAGGAGATATGGTAATACGTGGGTATACAGATGCCAGTTTCCAGACAGATAAGGATGACTCCAAATCGCAGTCTGGATACGTATTTACTTTGAATGGAGGCGCAGTAAGTTGGAAGAGTTCCAAACAAGACACCGTAGCGGATTCCACCACGGAAGCGGAATATATCGCAGCTTCGGAAGCAGCAAAGGAAGCAGTCTGGATCAAGAAGTTCGTCTCCGAACTTGGCGTGGTTCCAACCATTGATGATGCAGTGCCGGTTTACTGCGACAACAATGGAGCTATTGCACAAGCAAAGGAACCAAGGTCTCATCAGCGATCCAAACACGTGCTTCGCCGCTATCATCTGATCAGAGAGATTATAAGTAGGAATGACATACAAATTGAGAGAGTTCCCACTGAAAGGAACATAGCGGATCCTTTAACTAAGGTCTTGCCTCAAAGCAAGTTTGAGGGTCATGTTAGAGCCTGTGGTATTGGATACCGTAGCGATTGGCATTAGGCCAAGTGGGAGTTTGTTAGTGATATGAGAGAAGTGTCCTAAGGCAATCGCCTTATGATTGTAAACATTTATTTTAATAAATGATAATTCACTATTTGAGTATACATGCTTGTGTATTTAATTGGGATCTTAAACTAATCTACTGAATGTCCGCAATACAACTCACAGCATAAGAGAATTTGTGATGAGGTCACAACTAGTGATTATCTCTAAATGCGCAAATGTGAAGTATTGAAAATATCCCTAGTCGATGAATTGATAAAAACGGACACTATCAATTCTGTTGAGACTAGCATGGGTTATTCTCTAATCAGCTGATTCTCACTGGCTGGTGACATTGGGATGTCCGGAGATAAACATGGATGCTAGTTAAGGGAACTAGTTCATTGGAGTGACTAGCTGTAAGACTTCTATGGGAATCTACATGTAGATATGTCAATGAAGATCTTACTGCGGCTTAAGTGCGATATTCCTTTGACTTGCGGTGTTCAAGTCATCTTGGTCATGGAGACTTATACTTTGACATCTTAAGCAAGCATCTCCAAGGAGGTGTGGACCCAGGATGATCGGGTATAAGCCGAAGTGCCCAAAGATGTTTGAACAGCTTACAAAGGATTCACCACTCCTTGCGAGGAGATGTATACCCAGGCCTATCGTCGGATTGTTACTCAAAGTCTCTGGCCAGAGCATATCATGTTTAGAGTGAGAGTCTCTAATATACATGAGAGTAATTAGAAATCCAAAAGACGAGAAAGACACTACTTGGGCTAGGTGTGACGTAGTCAGCCTAGTGGGGACTGACACCATTGACCGTGTCCTGAACCAAGTGGGTATAAGGTGGTGAAGGGAATGGGGCACGATTCATTAGAGCTGCTGAAGGGTTTCAGAATAATTTCTTCTGAGGTCAAACCGTTGATCTTTCGATTAATTGGGGATCATGATGTACTACTAGGTGCCACTCATGATCGTTCTATAATTAGTTAATTATAGACGGCCAACATAAATCGAAAGCCTATTTAGTCACACGCACTACGAGTAATCCGAGGGATTTAAAACGAGTTGAAAATTGGATTTTCCGATCAAGAGAAATAAGTCGAATCTGAGTTAGTCAGAGGCGCAATGGAAGCTAAAAATGGCTAAGTCTTTTGAAGGCTTTTCGGGCGAATTAAATGAGTTTGATTCGCGGCGGTTCGGGTTGGTTTTGGCCGGCCAAAGAGGGTGCCAAAACCCCTTTGGTGGCCGGCCACAATAAGAGGAGAAAAACCAATTAATTTTGGTTTAATTAATAAGATAAATCCAGCGCGATTTATTTTATAAATTATGGATAAATAAATTTGTATAAAGAAATTTATATAAATAAATTTATAGAAATTTATTCTTTTATGGAAGATTAAAATAATCCATGAACTGGTTTATTTTAATTTTATAAAATCAATTATGAATTGATTTTTCCATAATAAGAAAGTTTATAAATTTCTTATAAAATTTATTCTATAATTTAAAGAGAAGAAGAATTTGTTTTATTATAAATTAGTTATAATAAAACTTGTTTTTAAACGGAATAATTCATAAGAATTTATAGGATAAATTTCTTATGATAATTAGTTAGTTTTATTATAAAGTTAGTTATAATAAAATTCATAAGAGAATTTATAGGATAAATTTCTTATGATAACTAATTTGTTTTATTATAAATTAGTTATAATAAAACTAGGCTTAAAAGGAATAAGCAATAAGAAAATTATAAGATAAATTTCTTATAACTAATTCTGTTAATTCGGTTTAGAGGGAGACTTAGCAAAGGAGTTGCTACTATATAAAGGAACCAAAGGCTAGCCCTTAATTCCAATTGAGTAATTAAGAATTAATTATTCTCTCCCTCTCTCTCTCTTAATCTCTTCTCCTCTCCCTCTCCCTCTCTTGCCTAGGGCCGGCGCCCACCCTTGTGGTTTAGGGCCGGCGCACACAACCTACATCCAAGGTGAAGTTGGCGTGAGCAATCAAGAAGAAGGAGAACCCGAACAAGAAGAAGAAGAAGCGGATAGCGACTCCTCTCTTCTCGGAATTCGATTCCGTTACTTCATTGGTTAGTTTCCTAATCTCTCTCTTGTTCTTCTAGTTGTGCCTTCCGAGAATCTAGTAGTTCTCGTCGGCACAAAACTCGTGACTTTGCGAAGTCATCCCGAAGAGAACTCGGCGTGGACGCGAATAGAGGCGAAGCTTCCAAGGGACGCTACGGTTGGATCTCGTCCCTTTTCTTCGAGTTACGAAAGGTACAAAGTAAATTAGTTTACTTTTCCGCAAAGTTTTATTTTATGATTATGTCAACACACCATAAGATTGCATGCTAGATACGAAGTTAAAATAATTTAGGAAATTATTTTATGCAAATTCTTCCGCTGCACGTAAAAATTTTGAATTTTACGAACTTGTATCCTTGTCGACATGCACCCGGTCCCAACAATAACAAGGGCTTGTAGATAAATCTATCAAAGCCTAGAGAGGAGTAAACAAGAGGGAGAGGGTATGAATCATGCCAAGAGTTCTCTAACGTAGTCACTTTAATTCTCAAGTCAGTCTTTGGCAGGGGAGAAAGAAGAAGAAGATGAGTAGGGTTTCTAGAGGTTTGGATGTGTGTAACGTACCTCTGCTCGTAGGAACAGATTATTTTGCATGGAGTTGCATTGTGTTGTCACATTCTCCACTTGTCTCGAGATCCACACCTGTGTTATCCAAATTTCCTGAAATAAAAGGCTATGTTGCCCACCTCTCCCAGACTAAATGGTTGTGTCTCCCATGTTCTTCGGAATATAACGGCTACGATGTCCATATCTTCAGCGAGCAATAGCTTATCACCTTGGTTGCCACCAGTCAAGCGTACCAACTTGGATCCGAGAAACATGGAGTTGGCGTGGCCTGAAGTTAAAGTCAAGTCTAGGAAACTTGGAGTCGGCATGGCCTGAAGTCGAAGTCAGAGTCTGGGAAACTTGGAGTCGGTGCGACCTAAAGTCGGCGCGACCTAAAGTCGACGACAAAGTCTAGGAAACTCTTGAGTCGAGGTCAGCCTTTTGTTGTCTTGAAGCTAGAGACGGTACTTGTCACGCACCGAGGGTTGCATGTCCGACGAAAATCGAACAACGCCTCCTCTATATGGCGGACAATCTCAAACCAATACATACATAATATGACCTCCATGGCATCCACACATATATATGATCAAACTTTCAATACTATCAAAAAAAATATCATTGCCTATACTATAAAAGCAAACTCCAAAATACCCTCTGGGCAGACCAACGATGCATCATACATAAAAATACTATAACACTGGATGGCATGCCTACCAACGTATATAAAATAGGAAATAATCCCCAACCATAACCAAAAGAAAATAAGGACTAAATAAAGACATTATGATATCAAACAGGCCTGGGACTGACTACTGGGCTCTCGTGGCGGCGTCATCCTGAAAAGGAAAAACCAGCAAACGATTATGAGTTCAAGGGGACTCCGTGGATATATAACCAGATAGATATGCACGGCGGTAAAAAGGTTATACAATAGCAGCATAGAAGCAAAATAGATACAATCTCAAAAGGAAAAACCAAAATATATGATCGGTACACTACATGCAAAATATACCCATATCAAAATTCACCTGCGGGGTATGATGGTCACAATCCCCGAACCTGAATGGGTGCCAGACCATAAACAAAGCAAATCCCTCCTGTATGTGTATGTCATCCAAATGGAACAAACATAGCTTAAACAAGTGCAGCAAATACAAACAATACAAATTATGCAATCGTGCACATGATGCAATGAAATGGTCACCCCTGACACTAGTCAGCCATTGTCACCGGTCATGTGTGAGGTCGAGTGGGTAGGGTTATGACAATTGTACGTACTCTACCGTCACTACTCCTAAGTGACCGAGTAGACAGGATGCTGACGGAGGTCACACCTGCCCTACCCCAAATCATATGAGGGAGCACCGTTCTCATCTCCTCGTATCAAGGGAAAGAGGAGGGATTCCTGTCTGCTATCACGCTATGGAACCACTACCCGTGAGCGGCTAAGCGGAGCCTTGACAGAGCAATTACACACACCCTCCTGATAGTACCACTAACCCATGAGTGGTAGTGTGTGCAGATTCTGATATGACTAACGACCCGTCTTAACCATAAGGGAGCCAAAAGATCGTCAGTTATGCAATAATGCAAAGATGGTGCATGACGCTAACACCCATCAAATAACCTTAAATGATATGCACTGATCTGAAATATAAATCATGGTGTACAAATAACCTACTAGACATGCAAAATGCTAGGTATTAATAAACATGTGTACACTCTAGAATCAGAATATCAAGCATAGAGACTATATGGAAAACAAATTCGAGCATGTCAAAGGATCAAAGAGTAAGTATCAAGCAGAATAACCAAGAGGTGATAAAGATAAATCCTACTACTATCCATATAAGGAACCATACATAGAAATCTAAAATATCTACAAAGATAAGTCAGAAGGTACCCGCCTCGTAAATGACGTGTGTAATACTGAAAAGAACCTCCCATCCAGCCAATATGCATCCAATCAGGGTCCTATAATAAAAGACATAAGTTTAGCTATTATAATACATGATACTTAGTTAAAAAAACTATCCTAATTAATTAGGAGTCTCCTAATTATCCCATTACATTTAATTAAACATAACCATATTTAAATGCTTAACCCGAATTATTCCAAGTTACAAAAATTACAAGATTAGGTTCATGTTAAACCTAACTCAAATCTAATCCGAGTAATCGATTTAATACCTAATAATAGCATACGCTTATACCTTTACAATAAATATATATATATATATATATATATATATATAGTTCTTTATTTATTTATTTATTTTATTTTCTTCCCGTTGCCGTCGGCTAACAACCCAACACAGAACCCTTTTATTAATTAATTAATTTATTTATTTTTGCATGTTACCGACTTTTTTTCCCCCTCATATTGCCGTCGGCAACCAGGAATACACAGCCATTGTTAATACACATCTTTTTATTGGAATCTCACTTTTGTTGTACCGGAGGGATCACCTTTGCTTCGATTGAGGAAGGGTCGGCGTCGCTTGCTTGCGCGATGGTGGCGACGCGATCAGATTGGCGCCGGAACAAGCGAAGGAGAAGAGGGAGGAGGAGGAGGAGATGAAGGAGAGGGAGGAAAAGAAATCAGAGGGGTGCTGCGGCGGAAGTACAGCGGCGTCGGCGTCGGCATCGCCTGCTCGGGGAACCTCTGTAGCGTCGGGAAAAAAATGAGAGAGAATAAATTAGGGAGAAACGTAGGATTTTATAATTTAATGTAACTTTTATAAATTAACTCTCTTATTTTTCGATATCTAACCGTACTAAGCTAAGGGCGACACGAAGCCGACCGTGGCACTAAGTTACGGAGCAGCCTTATTTTGACTCTGACGCACTTTATTAGGATTTTTGACCTCTCCTTGACCATCTGGCACATTCGTTATCCTTAACCATGTATCACACTCTAATTACCTCTTCTCAATTCTCGATGAAGTTTCCAGAATGGAGCTTTAAGTGTTTGTCAAATTCGTTAAAGTTGATATATAACAATAGAAAACTTTCCATTTATTTAATTCGATAATACTTCATAGATCCCTCTAGCTACGAGGGTACAATTTATATGAATTCATTCTAAATTTGGATAGGTTCGAATAACAGTAAGTTGATCTGAGACTTAGTTTCTCCATATGCCTTGCCATATCCATCTCCATCCTGATAAAAGAATTGCGCCGTCCGAGGGATGTTAACTTCTATCTTCTTGAAGTACTCCTCTAATGGAGAATCCCAACTAAGAGATGCATTCAATTCTCTCCAATATTTCATCATCAATTCTCGTATCTCCCTACGTGCCACTTCCTCTGAGACACTTTTCTCATGCATGTAGCATTGAACATATTTTGGCACGTCGCCTCTCTCTAGCTCATCCTGTAGCAAGTAAATGTTGTTTGATTCCAACGAGTAATTTAATTACTTCCACTAGATATAATGTGTGTGTATATAATTACCGTGGAAGTGCCCATATCATCGTAAAGACGAAAAAGTATGCTGGAGGAGCGTGTGATCTCATTGTAACTGGGAAAAATTTTCAAGGCCTCTTCAGTTAAGTCTCTGGCCGCGCAGTAAGCATGAGACAGAATGATTGGACCAGCTATTGATACCAATCCATTCTCCATGTACTCGTTGAGCTTGGGGGTTTGGCCATGGTGGAACCATTTTGCTTCCTCAAAGTACGATCTGCATTGATCTCCCCACTGAAAATTTAATACCGACAGCAACTCATTCAATAACAAAGAAGAATTAAGGAAAAAAATCAAGAAAATTGAAATACTGTTTATAATTTACTGCTTTCTTTAACTCAGGCACAATGTCCAAGCCATTCTCCTTCATCACCCGATAGCCTTCTTCGTGCACCAGGTTGAAGATCGCAAAGAAACATAATTTCATGTATTCTGGAAGCTTGTCCATGGCAGTTAAGTCCCATCTGCAACAAAACTCACTCGACCTTAGATAGTTGAGAGATAAACATGACTTGATGATGATTGTGAATGCCTGTCACCTGTCGACGGCATCAGTGAAGAGCTGGAGCTCATCCAAGGTTCCATAGACATCGTAAATATCATCAATTAATGTAATCAAGCAGATGGCCTTTGTTTGGATGATTCTGCATCTCCAGCTATCTGGCTCATAAGTGAAACCAAGTCCCCACAGATAGTTTTCAAGTAATCTGTCTCTGAAAAATGGCAGCTTCTCTACAAGCCCGAGCCCCGACCACCATCTGCATGTAAAATGTAATTAAGCTTTGAAATTGTTATTATAAAAACTTCAAAAGTATGATTAGTTGCAGCAAATTTACCTGGAGAGCTCTCTGATTTCACTATTGTACATGTCCTGAACCAGATTGTAGTCGAGCTTAGCAAACTCCAGCAAGAGAGTGTTGATGGTGTCGTCGGCACGGCATGCATCAATGAACCACCTGTGCTGCACTCTCTCCAACTGCCAATTCAGTGGAAGATGCAACGCATGGGCCACCTGTTCTCTGAGACCGCCAGCCTCAGGAACAGATCCCTCCTCCATGAATCCTTTCAGCTTCTCGGTCGCGAAATCCATGGCTTCCTTCAGCAAAGTCTCTCCTTCCTTCTCGAGGTAGGAAGCTTCGTACAGACTCAGAAGCCCTCTGATCTGGTTCTCGCAGCAAACTTCGAATTTTCCATTCTCGTCTCTAAATATCTCGAACAAATCTAAGTAATTTCGGAGACAGCAACACACATGCATTATTAGAACTGTGAAACGATGAACTAATTAGTGATCATTGATTAATTACTTTGTGAAACAGAGAAGCCATTTGCTCTGAGGATCCTGAAGAGAAGCGACGTGGCATGGAGATCGTCCTTCAGCTGCGAGCTCACATAATCTAAAGAAGCATGAAGATGACTTAAAACATCTGCAATCTCGTCTTTGAAGTGGTAAGCCACGCCGAGCTGTTGCAGGTGGTCGATCAGTTGAAGCTGCTCTGCTACTCGCCGCTTCTCGCGTATCAGATTCCTAGTCTGCTCCTTCAGTACGTTTATTCTCTCACGTTTCTCTTCTTGTTGCTCCTGCAGAAAACAAAACAATATTGGTTACACAACAAATTTCGACAATCGACCGACATCGACTACACTCGCATACCGTGGAGGTGCTCGTGAGGGATTGAACACGCTCATCCGTCCATATGCTTGGGTGATAATTCCCCGACCGCCGCAAGGGAGCTACATGATTAGTGCCAGTACTGCACGATCGGACCTGCAGAGTTCGCTGGAACATCTGTCGGCGCCCACGCTGCTCGACGGCAGCAATAATGAACATTGGGCGGCGAGGGAGGACGGATATCATGGGAGCGCAAATAGACATTGCTTGACGAGTAGTCATTTCCGCTCTTGTTTGCGATCAATAAAACTTAACTCGGTGGAAGGAGAAGAACAAGTGCAGCGCATATATATGGCGCAATTAAACATTAAAAATATTAATCGTTAGCACGAGAAATTTAATTTTAAATTAAAAAGTTGTCATGAACGAATAACTCGATCATTCGTTTTCTAGTTTAATTTGTATTGTTATTCAAATATTATTTACAAATTTAATTATAATTACAGTAGAAACAAGATTTTTGTCAACCCAATAAAATGAATTTAGTATAAATTCTGATCGTTTTAATTTTTTATTTTCAAAACTATCTTTTTTTACCTAATATATCAACATCCATTTAAATATTGATATATATCACCTCTTTAAATAGTAGGTGATATATCATTTTGTTTACATTTTCCTGTTATTAATATATATTCAAATTTTTTAAATATTAACATTAATTGTTTGTGGATCTCACTATCTATTTATTCCTTTTTATTTTTATATTCAAAATTTGTTTTCTTAATTTTTTTATTTTTTTATATAAAATATGATCAATAACTGTGTTCAAAGAATTAAAGGTTATTAATGTGTAGGTGTTATAACACATATCCACATTGATTTATTATACTATTTGGGTGTTTGAACATTCAAATATTAACATTAATGTGAATCTGAGTCGTGACGACAAGGCGGAGTCAACATAGCTTATGGCCGAGAGAGCAACGACGATGAAAGTCAGCACAGTTATCACACACTATTCGAGAGAAGGGATGTCACAGTTACGCTCCTTGATTCACGGCCTGCACATGACATGAATATGAAATATCTAGTGAAGGATAATGTAATGATCTTTAAAAAAAATGGAGAGATTACAACATTGAGAAAAGGAGCTCGAACTAAATCGATTTTGCCCCCGAGACTATGGTGTTGCAGAAGGCGCACTACAAGAAATATCAATAATACCGACGAGATTATCGATAGAAATATTAATTATGTTGGAAATTAGTAGTTTATTCACATGGATGATGTATTTACCGATGAAATTCTAATTCCGTCAAGAATATTTTCAGCGAAATTATAATTCTATTGGGATATTACAAGATTTTCCGGCATAAATTTGTGAACAAAAATAGGGTTGAGCCATAATTTCGTTCACGTGCACAATCTGCTCCCTTCGACGACGACTCCATGCTCCAGCAGCTCTTTCGTCACCGTCTTGTTCACCAGCCAAGGTACGTGATAGATCGTTACGCCTTGCTAGAGGGGGTGAATAGCAATTTCTCAGTTTTTCTACCTACACGGCTAGTTTTTTTTTTTTTTTTTTTTGGTTCGCCCTATTTAGAGGAGAATTCCTGCAAATGCGCCGTAGCTAGGGATCGAACCGAGGATGCCTCGGATAGCGACTAATAGCCCTACCGCTGCACCATAGCCCTGGGGGCACCTACACGGCTAGTTGCGCAAGCGGATATACTAAAATAAAACTAACCAATGCTAACAAACCTATTTATGTGGTTCGGAGATGAAGCTCCTACTCCACGACAGTTCGTGAGGTGGACGATTCCTCGATCCTTCGGCGGATCACTCCCCGAATGCCCTCCGGCTAACTCGTATAGCTCTTTCTGGGTGGAGAAACCTCACCACAACCTTGAATACACTATCTTAGCACTAAGACTACTAATGAGCTCTAACCAAGTTCATTTCGTCAAGAGCTCCTAGTCGAAACCGAGTTCTCTTAAATAGAACTCAGGGCTGTAACTCACGCTGGCAATCGACTGCTCCCAGGGCAGTCGACTACCCCCACCCAGATTCGACCGTTGACAGCCCAACGTTCGAATTTTGGCTACTCCAGAGCAGTCGACTGGTCCAGGGTCAGAAACCTACTGTGAGTTTCTGTGTTCGCTGGCAATTGACTGTTATGTCCCCAGTCGACTGCCCAGCATACAAACACACTCTTCCTCACTTCAACGACCCTCCTCCACGTGTGCCTTCAGGTACACTCCCTTGGCTTGCCCCTTGAAGTCTTCTTCCACCGGCTATCGTCCCTCGGATGCGCACACAAGCCTTCCCTTGGATTACCTCCATGACACCCTTCACGTGTGACCTTGAAGTCTACTTCCCGGCTTGCCCTTGGAGTCCTCCTCCCTCGGCTCTTGTCCCTTCATGACCTAGCTGACTCTTCACCAGCAGCCTTGACTATTGCCTTCACGCCCTCTTCGTCTTCGGTCCTCGTCCCTCGGATGCACACAAGCCTCCATCTTGTCTCCATGCCATCCTTCACGTATGCCTCGAAGTTCGCACCCCTCGACTCATCATCCCTGCTATACCAAGGCCCCTCATTTGCACACAAGCCTCCAGCTTGTCTCCATGCACCCTTCACCATACCGAAGCCGTCCAGCTAAGTCAATATGTGTAACCTGCACAACATGCACACTCACATACACATATTAGATCACAAGGGTAAATCTAACTTAAACCCTTTGCCAAACATCAAAACACATGGCCACTCCGGACCATAGATTGCCTCAACAGTACGCACTCCTACATCCCTCTCTCCGTTGTCGGCCAGATCTGGCCGCATCTGACCACGTCTGACGGTTGCCAGTGCAATCTGGCCACGACACGCGTGGTCTGGCAGTGGCCGGCCAGATCTAGCCTCGGCCAGCCACATCTGGCCATTGTCAGCGTGGTCTGGCCAGCCCGCTAAGTTTGGCCTCGGCCGGCCATGGCCGGCTGTGGCCGACATTGTGTGGTCGTGGCCTGGCCAGTTCTGGCCAAGGTCGACCATGTCTGGCTACAACGCCTAATTCTTGCCACGACTGGCAATTTTATTACCAACAATTTAATATTTTTTTGTTTGAATATTTGTGATTAATTGTGACTCATTTTAAGTATAATTTTTTTATTTGTAGGTTACTGCATTTGTTGCTTTTCTCCGACTCGACTATTAATTTTCAGGTATATATTTTCTTGCTGATTTTGTTAGGTTAGTATTTAGTTAAGTTAACATTTGCTGTCATTTTAAAGCTTAATATAGGATCTACCTTTTAGTGCAAAATAATTTTGTTAGTGCTTTAGTTATATTGGAACATAATGTTATTTGTTTGACTTGAATTATGCTCATGATAATAGTTTATTGATGCTCATAAAACATACATTAAAATATAAGATATGTGAACCAATAAAGCTTATGATACTCTCACTAGATTTAATAGCTTAAATAATTTAATTAACTTTTACTACTTAATTAAATTTGTAAAAGTTTATTCATAATTAAAATTTTATTCTTATTAGGCATCAATATATATGAATAAAGCATGAATCTACAATCGATTAGATAATAGATTTATAGATCCACAATTGATTAGATAATAGATTTATCATAGATAATTATAATACTAATCATGAACAATTTATGAACTTTGCTAAGAGTCATCCAGAATATATGAATAATGCTGAGTTAAAGTATCTATGTAATCATAAAAAATGTAGAAATACAATCTATATCGTGATGAGGATACCTTGAGAGTACATATCTGTAGAAATGGTTTTGTGTCAAACTATTATAACTTGTACTGTTATGGAGAACCTTATGTATATGAACCAATTGGATCTTCTGTTGATTCATCATCTGCTACATTTCTTACACTGCCTGAATCATTAACTAATGATATTGCAATACAATTAATGGTTCACAATGCGATGAATGCTGCTGATTATTCCAATATAGATGAAATACATGCACCTGAATATCATCAATTGTATAAAATGTTAAAGTCTAGTGAAAGTGAAGTGTGGGAAGACATTCCTTCTCGTAATTCCCAATTATCAGCTACTGTAAGATTGTTAAATATGAAAACAGAATATCATTTTTCAGAAAGACGTCACTATGAAATATGTCAATTAATGTCAAAATTGCTTCCTGCTGATAACATAATGACTGATAGCTTCTACAATACAAAGAAATTGGTTAGAGGTTTAGGTTTGCCTGTAGAAAAGATTGATTGTTGTATAAATAACCATATGATCTATCGGAATAAAGATAACTAATTGAGTGAATGTAAAATCTATAGTCACCCTCGTTATAAGCATCTTACTGGTATACCAGGGAAGAAGAAGAAAACTATTGCATAGAAAGTCATGTATTACTTTTCGTCAACTGCTAGACTTCAACGCTTATATGCATCTGCCGCTACTGCTTGCCACATGATGTGGAATCATAAGCATGAGCACGATGGAGGTATAATGTGTCATCCCTGTGATTTGCCTGCATGGAAACATCTTGATATTGTATATCCTTCCTTTGCAATAGAACCTCGTAATATCAGATTGGGACTTTTTATAGATAGATTTCAACCATTTGGTCAGTTGGGACAGCAATATTCATCTTGGTCAGTGATATTAACATCATATAATTTGCCTCCATCGATATATATGAAAGATGAATTTATGTTCCTTACTGCACTGATTCCTGGTCCAACCAATCCCAATGATAAGATAGATGCTTTCCTTCAATATTTGATTGCCGAGTTGAATGAATTATGAAATGCATGATTAATGACTTATGATGTTGCAAGTAAAATAAATTTTCGATTGTATGCTGCATTATTATGGATGATCAATGATTTTCCAACATACTCAATGTTATCTAGATAGAGCACAGCTCACACTGCATGACAGGTTCTGATGCATTTTCATTAGATTGTAGTGGGAAGGTATCTTGATTTGATAATCATCATAAATTTTTACCAGTTGACCACCCTTTCAAATGAAACAAAAAAATTTCCTAAAAAATGTTATAGTAAGAAAACTTCCTCTAGTCCATTCTTCAAGTGAAGAAATCATTGAACAAATAGATAATTATGGATTCCTACCAATATCTCAACTTAGTTCCAATGAGATCAATAAATACATTGTTTGGATCTACAAGTGTGGTTGGAAGAAAAAGAGTATTTTTTTGGGAGTTATCCTATTGAAAATATCTCCTTATTCGAAATAATTTAGATGTCATGTATATTGAGAAAATTTTCTTCGATAATATCTTTAACACTATGATAAATGTGCCTGGAAGAACTAAAGATGCTGTAAAATCACACGAGGAACTAAAAGAACTAGTAAACAGGCTAGAGTTGCATATGAATGAAACAACCAATAAATTTCCAAAGACTTGCTATACATTGGACAAAGATGGTAAGCAAATTTTATGTAGTTGGATGAGAGAAATAAAATTCTCGGATGGGTATGCCTCAAATTGGCTCGATGCATGAACATGAACACGTTAAAGATATTTAGAATGAAGAGTCATGACTGCCATATATTCATACAAAGACTTATTTCAATAGCTTTTCATTACTTAGTTCCTCAAAGTGTTTGGCAAATACTTACATAATTGAGTTTATTTTTTAAAAATTTGACAGCGAAGTGTATTATGATGAATGATACACTTCGGCTAAAAATAGACATCCTCTCATACTATGTAAGCTGGAGCATATATTTCCACCTAGTTTTTTGATTTAATGGAATATCTATCAATACATTTATCATATGAGACACAAATAGTTGGTCCTGTGTAGTATAGATGGATGTATCCATTCGAACGGTTTTTGAGAAAATTAAAGAATAATATTCATAACAAAACAAGAGTTGAGGGGTCAATATGTAATGTCTATCTAGTTGAAGAAGTATCTTCTTTCTGCTCCTATTATTTTGTTGACAATGTGAAAATCAGACATCCCAATTGTGTCCTAGAAATTCTGATACTGATTAACCGATAGACCCATCAATGCTTTCTATTTTTAACTTTCCTAGAAAGTCAATGGGTTCATATGTTTCTAGATGGTTAACTGAATAGAAATACGATGATGCAAAAACATACATATTCTTAAACTGTAAATAGGTCAAACCATACATAATGTAAGTTGACTTTCTAATGAATCAGTTATCATATTTTATTTGTTTGCTTGATATCCCAAATGTCTTAAAATATCCATCTTTCATAGCTTATACGAACAACAACTATATCTACAAAATCTATCAATGGGTGCAAGTGAGGTAGCTGAAAAGTTAGAGACCGAATTTGCATTATGGTTTCAAATATATGTAAGTTGCAATATAGTTAGAAAATTAATTTGTTTGTGTCTTACTTACACTCGGTCCTAATTTATATCATAATTATTTATATAGGTGAAAGATCGTAGAATATCAAATGTGCAAGATGATATAATAATAAATCTTGTATTAGGACTGCTCTATAAAATGAAGGTGTACTCTGATTACTATGTTAATGGGCTAAGATTTCATATGGCACAACGAGATTTGCAGAGATTAACATAAATTCTAGAGTTTGTGTTAAAGGATATATCGACAATTAGCACAGAGTTTGATTACTATGGTACACTGGACGAAATTATAGAGATTGAATATCCTGCATTACCTATAAAATGGTATGTGTTGTTCAAATGTCATGGTATGATCCAACCCAAGAACAGGTACATGAATATATCCAAACTATAAATTAGTGGAGGTTAATAAAAATAAACGATTCAACAAATTTGAACACTTCATTTTTAGGGTACAAGCAAATCAAGTTTTTTTTATCTTGAATACCGTACGAAAAAAAGAAAATCTAGTGAATGGTTGTCTGTCTATTGAAGCCTTACTCGACTATAGAAATGTCGAACACCATAACTGTTTAAAATCATAATGCATTTCAGAATGACGAAGTAGAGAGACATTTAGTTGATTCACAACTCCAATCCACATATGATTTACTTGTAGATCAAATAAGTTATGTTTCCATATTTTTTGTACTTTTATTATCATGTTAATCACCTTTATTATGATATGTTGTAATATTATTTTGCAACATTATTATAGCAGAGCAACAGATAGTAGTTCCCTGTGACTTTAGGATTTTACTAGTAGTTGGAGAATCGTAAATATTTGTTGTTATTAGTAATTAAAGTTCATTTATTGTTTATAATATCTTTATCATAAGTTCTTATTGTTTCATGCAACTTCACTCTAGATGGCCACTGGGTATCCTCTTATATCACCAACAAATTTAAGGAACAAGTATGCAGAAGTACTACATAGAAGCATATAGATCACGAGATGAAGATATTTTATTATAATGAATTCATGGTAAGTAAAATTAAATATATTTATTTTTATAATATATTTACCCATTACTATGCTAAATTTTCAACTTATAGTTGTAGAAAAGATATACATGGGAGAAGGGCTAGAAGGAGATATTTAAAGCATCATGAAATATTTATCGTGCCAAGTTTTACAAAGACTTCCTCTATTATATCAAACAAAAGGACATAAAACCGACATATGTTTCTGCTGAGATATGGGGTGCATGGACGGATACCTGGGATGACCAAAGGTGGAGACAAAATGCTGATAAGGCCCGAGCTAATAGAAACACCGAGCCAGGTGGCCCAAGTACTAGAACCATGGCATACATCTGGTTCCAAATTTATGGTTGAGCATGCTCTGGATTTGATGAGTTTAATTTAAAGTTGATACAAAGTATGATTTCTATTTATTATCATACTTGCATGATATTAGCCTAAGATATTTGAGTATAGAAGAACGAGAGCTAGCTCGATAGCCCACCAATATGGAGGTCTTTATAAAGACCCACAAGAAAAAAGATAATTCACTTGTTGATTCTCATTCTGAGGTCATCCATGTAAGATTATTAACTTTATATAATAGTCTCTATCTTGCTTACCTTTAGTACTTATCATCGAATTAATTATTAATCATACTATATTTTACAAAACATGCACAAATCATTGAGAGAGTTACTCAGGCATCTCAGCCTGGAACAGAGGGGGGGGGGAGTCATAGTCTCTATCCACCAACGCACTTAACGAGATATATTATGATGTTGTCGGTAGACAAACAAAAAACTCCACCCTCTATGGCCTTGGCTTGTAGGTGAAAGTTTCATTTGAGTGCTTAAGAACTCCTAAGGGTCATGCCAGTTCCTTTTCATCTACTGAGATAGAGAATTTGATACAAGAAAATCAAGAATTACACACTCAAATGACCTCCATGGATAAGAAAATAGAGTAGTGGATGGCTACTGAGCAACAGAGGACAGATACTCAAGATGCGAGGAGAGAAGAGGAGGCCTGGAACATTATGGACGAAAATAAAGCTCTCATGGCTTAGATGCGAGCGCTTATAGCTTCTATGCCTCGTCAATCATTACATAGTTTTGAGTCACAAGAGACAAAATCCTTCACATCTTGAAAATCCTGCTGATTAGTTTTTTTAAAGGTTTGTTCAACTACAACTTAATTTTTTATTTATTATACATAAATCATGTAAAATATATTTATTTTATTTATATATTTTAAGATGTTCATTTTTGACTATTATATTATCATATCTTTCAGGACTCTTTTGGATATATTCTTCTTCTTCAGCATCATCTATTATTATATTCAGGTATATTTTATTACATGTAAAATTAGCTATAGAGTACATGCAAATTTTATAATTATGTTTACTCTTATAATAATCTATGATATATTATTTTCTGTAGAATTTTTTATTACTATCATGTAGATGGATTTTGATATGCTATGGATTTACATATCTTAGTTTAGATTTAGATACTTTAGCTTGTATTTATGCTTTTGGATTGTTTGGATTCATATTTGGATTGCTTGTATATAAGTTTAGTTGTGTGTTTAAATATATATTTATGTGTTTGGATATACGTTTGTTTGTGACCATCGGATATGATGGTTTATATATCTCTATAAATTATATATATGGAGCACTAAATATAAATATTTCCTATTATTATTTTTATTTTTCGAAGGAATACCAATGGAATAACGAAATTGATAGCTGACGGCGTTCCATTTCCGTCGGCATTTTTCAATGGAAATTATAATTCCGTCGGTATATAACGATGGAAAGTCTATATTTCGTCAGTAAATTCCGATGGAATATTAACTTTCGTTGGTAAATGCAGATGGTATTATAATTTCCGTCAAAAAATATATTTCCATTGATAATACTACTGACGGTAGAACTTTTTCATTAGTACTGTAGAACTGACAATTTTTCATCTGACCATATAAATTTCATCGGTAATGCCGTTTCTGGGAAACTAGAAAAGCACCTAAAGGAGCACTGATGGCAAGACCGGAGGGACAATCCATTGCCCTTACAAGAGACGAACTCGATCGCTTGGTGGCCGACGCCATCAAGGAAGGGCTTGAACAACACCAAGTCGAGCAGGCTGCCTCGCAACAAGAGATGCCTGCGCGGGAGGAGATCCCCAGAGCCTCCATCTCGCACTCAGAAGATCCGTCACTTCGGTGGGACAACGGGACGGAGCAGCTCCAGGCCCTCCGAGGGAGTCTCCAGGAGATATCGAGAAGACCCACTTAGTGGCCTCCAACGCGCAGAGATACGGAGAAGAATAGGGAAAGAGAGAAAACCTAAGGCCTCTCATAAGGTTCCCTCTACTCCTTTCTCCTCTGAGATTGTGGAAGACCCCATGCCGAAGCAGTTCCGTGGGTTGGGGATCCCCGATTATGACAGGAAGATGGATCCGGAGGATCATGTTTACAAGTTCGAGAATGCAGCGCTCCTGCACCAATATACTGATGGGTTCAAGTGTCGGGTGTTCTTAAACACCCTGTCCGGAGCAGCCCAGCGGTGGTTTCAGAGGCTGCCGCAAGGTTCTATCAACTCCTTCATGGACTTTAGAACTACCTTCCTCCACCATTTCGACAGCAGCCGTCGCTACTAGAAGACGACACTTAATCTATTCGCCCTTTAGAATAAACCTATGGAGCCGCTCAAGGAGTACATCCAGAGGTTCAACAGGGTGGCGCAAGACGTGCCCAGCACATCATCGGAAATACTCGTAAGTGCCTGCACCCAAGGGCTCGCTGAAGGGGACTTCTTCTGATCCTTGGTGAAGAAGCCCCTCGCCAGTTTCGATGATTTGCTGGGATGCTCCGTCAAGCATGTTAACGTGGAAGAAGTACAATATGCCCGCCGCAAGGAACCAGTCGGAGTTCCCCCTCCGGCGATTCCCCGGTCAAAGAGGAGGGAGCCCCTAGCCCCAGCTCGAGGGAAAGACCTTCACTCTGGGAAGGACCAGTGGGCTGGGAGGCGGCGGCTGGTTGAGACGGTAGATACCGAACAACCGAAGCCATCACCAAAGTACTGCGGTTATCACGGCAGCTCGACACACTCCACCGACGAGTGTCATGCCTTGAAGAAAAAATTTAGAAATGAGGCGGACACTAGGCCTCGAAGAAAGTGGAATAAGCCAGGATGGCGCCGAAGATCGCCATGACGAAGCTTTTCCCCTCGGCAACAACAGGCCGGGGAAAACGAGACTCGACATCGGTCTCGATCGCGGTCATGGGGAAGGAGTAGGGGGCCGACACCTCGAAGATCTCTCTCCTTAGAAAGAGATTCCCAGAAGGGCAAGGCCCCCATGGGTGGTCCAGATTCATAAACTTTAGTTCAATTGGTCATGGGGAAGCTGTAGCTCAATTGGTACCAGGATTCATAAACTTTAGTACTTAGCCTGGAGGTCTAGAGTTCGAATCCTGGGGAAGGCAAAAATCCACTGGCCAGGGATGGAAAGTACTTGTGAGTAACGGCACGGCCAATGGTCGTCAGTTGACGACATAAGGGGTCGCTAAATGGGCCGCCAGTTAGGCCGCCCATGGGACCGCCAGTTGGGCCGCCCAAGGGGCCGAGGGGCCGGGTCGTTACAATAAAAAGGCGCCTTTTTATGTAGCGGCCCCGCCTCTATAGTCCCCGCAGGCAACCCTCTAGGCCGGCGACCCTACGGTCTTCCCACCCCTGGCAGTGGGTTTTTGCCTTCCCCAGGATTCGAACCCTTGACCTCCAGGACAAGTACAATAGTTCCCACTGCCAGGGGTGGGAAGACCGTAGGGTCGCCGGCCTAGAGGGTTGCCTGCGGGGACCATAGAGGTGGGGCCGCTACATAAAAAGGCGCCTTTTTATTGTAACGACCCGGCCCCTCGGCCCCTTGGGCGGCCCAACTGGCGGCCCACTTGGCGGCCCAACTAGCGGTCCCATGGGCGGCCTAACTGGCGGCCCATTTGGCGACCCCTTATGTCGTCAACCGACGACCATTGGCCGTGCCGTTACTCACAAGTACTTTCCACCCCTGGCTAGTGGATTTTTGCTTTCCCTAGGATTCGAACTCTAGACCTCCAGGCTAAGTACTAAAGTTTATGAATCCTGGTACCAATTGACCTACAGCTCAATTGGTACCAGGATTCATAAACTTTAGTACTTAGCCTGGAGGTCTAGAGTTCGAATCCTGGGGAAGGCAAAAATCCACTGGTCAGGGGTGGAAAGTACTTGTGAGTAATGGCATGGCCAATGGTCGTCGGTTGACGACATAAGGGGTCACCAAATGGGCCGCCAGTTAGGCCGCCCATGGGACCGCCAGTTGGGCCGCCAGTTGGGCCGCCCAAGGGGCCGAAGGGCCGGGTCGTTACAATAAAATGAACCAAGTATAATGAATCCGAGGTCAAAAGTCCCACGGAACAGGATATATCTATCCTCTATCCACTGAAATGATAAACAGTGAATATCATCTCTGCTGCATCCAACAGGTCATGTCCTCTAAACATGCCATCTAGGATATCTATTACAGAAAAATATAATCCTAACCGCCCAGAGCTCCATGAGCTAAAGTGGATCAATCCTATGTCGATCGAGCCAACTACGATACGCAACCCCCAATAGGTTGTCGTCCGATTTAACCCTAACTTCCCAATTCATCAGTCGGTACCATTGAAGAATCAATATTCTCCACTATACAATCGAATTCACAACGTGTCATCCGATCATCTCCTTAGTCAACCTTGACCATAATGGTGATATGATTTATACTTGACCGGTAGGTACTCATAGATATGTTTTGGCTGGAAGGCATGTAGTCGATCCGTTTTATTTGAGACCATGTTGGGAGTCGATTATAGGTGACTAGTTGACATGTTGCCGACTCATCTAGGATGCAGAGAATGTTGATTCTCGAGTAGCACCGATATATGATCGGAAGACGAGGGTCGAACCTGTCAATAACCTAAATAATACAGTCAAATGTGACTTGTATCGATCCAGAGGAGTGTAGAGCTAGTTGCTTGACACTTACTGGATTATCGCTCGTACTTGGTTTGGATAACCAAGAAGGTACCTTTGGACTTTTGGTTTGTGCAGTGATGCAAATCACTTACAAGACTGATGTACCTTTACGTGAAGACACTAAGGATGGTACTCAGGAAACAAATAATTACTTTTCGATTACTTTGGGATACTCCTAAAAGATTGTGTGTCTCTATGGCTTTTTGGAGTGGAGTTGGAGTATATCGGGTTACGAGACGACGGTTAGTCGACTGATCTGACGCTGTCCTAGCCTATGAGGTATCATGACTCATAGACAGGTCGTACGTGTTAAATATTCTTGATGATACATCGAGAATTAGGAACGATTATGGTGCGTGATTAATCATGGACCCCTATATATCATGTTGATGATTGTAGAATTAGTTAGGAAGTGTTGCATGAGATAATATCATGCATCACGTCGGTATTATGTGTGCACGGATGGCTTTTGTCTTCCTAGTGGATGAACACGGGCCGTCAGCCGTGTCGAAAGAGAAGAGGTATACTTCGGTGACCCCTGACTTCTAAGTGGTTGGAACGAGTCATCAGACATACCTTAGTTTCTGCATAGCCTCAGGTGCGTTGACTATTCATGCATCTTGCATAGCCCCAGGTGCGTTGGCTATTCATGCTTTCCGCATAGCCCCAGGTGTGTTGGCTTCTCCTACATTGTGCATAGGGGGTTTTCGGGTTAAACAGCCATTGGTGCTAGGCTGTTCTGTCTCCTGGCTACCTGATATAGCGATAGTCAGAGCACGTCGAGAGAGTGACACATGTCACTACTATCAAGTGCACTTGATGCATCATAGCGTAGTTGTGGGTTGTTTGCATTATGACCCTGGTTCGTATTTACGGTATCGGGTTATAGCATATATTTGACCCTGGAGGTGCTCAGTGGACACATTGTGGTAGGACTGCCCAGGACTAGGAGGGGTCATGAGACGATTTGGGTGGTCGATGAGCGATTAGCCCAATCTGCGCAATTTCTTGTGGATCTGGAGGATCAGATATTATAGATGTGGCACAAGTGACCTTAGGGTTGAGCACCCTTGATATGGGTGATGTTGATTAGTTGCTCGGTTGTAGCTGATGGTTAGATGATGATCCCTTGATCAGTTATGCCCTTGGTATGTTGTACGGGCATACCGATGATCTGGCCACCACGTGGATTGGTTGAGTCTGGTGCCCTTAGGATGTTGGGATGAGCCGTTACTTTTAGTAGACGACATCCGGATGTATTCTTGACTGGGTATATGAGCACATGTTGTTACCTTTGAGTGATTGGACACTTTTGTCGATCGGATTAGGAGTGCTCCGGTTAGAGATGATTACCCTCGGTGTGTTCGAGGCAAAGTAGCCTTAGGGCATTGGACGTAGGGGTCCTCGTGGTGTATACGGAATAGTTATTCCGTAATAGGTGGGGCAGTCTTGAGATCACCTTTGGTCCCGGAGAACTTACTTCAGGGGCGCATTGACCTAGTTTTATGATATCCTCAGGATGTACTCGAGTGTACAAGGATTCGAAATGTTCCTGTTGGCGGAACGACATGGAAAAAGGATATTGAGAGTCTTCGTATCTAGACAATTGATACGTCGAGTGACGCAGTGGTAGCGCGGTGGGCTCATAACCCACAGGGAGGGTCAAAGGCTAGCGGTCCTACTCTCAAAGAATTCTCTACGAGAGAAAGCCTAGTGCGTTGATTTATGGAGGCAACACGAGTGGTTTCGGGTGATCGTTGAACGATTAACCAAATCTATGCACTTTTCTTCGATCCGTAGGATGGACTCGATGGATCACTTAGTAGAGATATACGATAGGGAGATTACTAGATTGTAGAGATATACTTGGTTAGATAACCTGGCTCTGATACCAAATAAATTGTCACGCCCCGAGACCTCAGGAGCCGCTGGTCCAATAGAAAATCGGGCAGCACCTCCCCTGTCCGGCGGACAATTACACATACATACATCACATAAAATCACAACCACGCAGTTTAATTTGAGGTCTGGCCCAATTAAACTGCGTGGTTGTGATTTTATGTGATGTATGTATGTGTAATTGTCCGCCGGACAGGGGAGGTGCTGCCCGATTTTCTATTGGACCAGCGGCTCCTGAGGTCTCGGGGCGTGACAATTTATTTGGTATCAGAGCCCAGGTTGCGAGATACCTTGTGGTCTTGTGGGTGTTTTCGAATTTTGAGTCGGAGTTGTTTTCTCGATGGACGTGATTGGGACATGGTGGCGATGGGACATCTCCAGGCGACACGAGGTATATGTCATGACTCATTTACCTCTTTTGTATCTACTATTTAGCATACGGTTAGACATTTCTTTATGGTGATATGATTTATACTTGACCGGTAGGTACTCATAGATATGTTTTGGCTGGAAGGCATGTAGTCGATCCGTTTTATTTGAGACCATGTTGGTAGTCGATTATAGGTGACTAGTTGACATGTTGCCGACTCGTCTAGGATGCAGAGAATGTTGATTCTCGAGTAGCACCGATATATGGTCGGAAGACGAGGGTCGAACCTGTCAATAACCTAAATAATACAGTCAAATGTGACTTGTATCGATCCAGAGGAGTGTAGAGCTAGTTGCTTGACACTTACTGGATTATCGCTCGTACATGGTTTGGATAACCAAGAAGGTACCTTTGGACTTTTGGTTTGTGCAGTGATGCAAATCACTTACAAGACTGATGTACCTTTACGTGAAGACACTAAGGATGGTACTCAGGAAACAAATAATTACTTTTCGATTACTTTGGGATACTCCTAAGAGATTGTGCGTCTCTATGGCTTTTTGGAGTGGAGTTGGAGTATATCGGGTTACGAGACGACGGTTAGTCGACTAATCTGACGTTGTCCTAGCCTATGAGGTATCATGACTCATAGACAGGTCGTACGTGTTATATATTCTTAATGATACATCGAGAATTAGGAACGATTATGGTGCGTGATTAATCGTGGACCCCTATATATCGTGTTGATGATTGTAGAATTAGTTAGGAAGTGTTGCATGAGATAATATCATGCATCACGTCGGTATTATGTGTGCACGGATGGCTTTTGTCTTCCTAGTGGATGAACACAGGCCGTCAGCCGTGTCGAAAGAGAAGAGGTATACTTCGGTGACCCCTGACTTCTGAGTGGATGGAACGAGTCATCAGACATACCTTAGTTTCTGCATAGCCTCAGGTGCGTTGACTATTCATGCATCTTGCATAGCCCCAGGTGCGTTGGCTATTCATGCTTTCCGCATAGCCCCAGGTGTGTTGGCTTCTCCTACATTGTGCATAGGGGGTTTTCGGGTTAAACAGCCATTGGTGCTAGGCTGTTCTGTCTCCTGGCTACCTGATATAGCGATAGTCAGAGCACGTCGAGAGAGTGACACATGTCACTGCTATCAAGTGCACTTGATGCATCATAGCGTAGTTGTGGGTTGTTTGCATTATGACCCTGGTTCGTATTTACGATATCGGGTTATAGCATATATTTGACCCTGGAGGTGCTCAGTGGACACATTGTGGTAGGGCTGCCCTGGACTAGGAGGGGTCATGAGACGATTTGGGTGGTCGATGAGCGATTAACCCAATCTGCGCAATTTCTTGTGGATCTGGAGGATCAGATATTATAGATGTGGCACAAGTGACCTTAGGGTTGATCACCCTTGATATGGGTGATGTTGATTAGTTGCTCGGTTATAGCTGATGGTTAGATGATGATCCCTTGATCAGTTATACCCTTGGTATGTTGTACGGGCATACCGATGATCTGGCCACCACGTGGATTGGTTGAGTCTGGTGCCCTTAGGATGTTGGGATGAGCCGTTACTATTAGTAGACGACATCCGGATGTATTCTTGACTGGGTATATGAGCACATGTTGTTACCTTTGAGTGATTGGACACTTTTGTCGATCGGATTAGGAGTGCTCCGGTTTGAGATGATTACCCTCGGTGTGTTCGAGGCAAAGTAGCCTTAGGGCATTGGACGTAGGGGTCCTCGTGGTGTATACGGAATAGTTATTCCGTAATAGGTGGGGCAGTCTTGAGATCACCTTTGGTCCCAGAGAACTTACTTCGGGGGCGCATTGACCTAGTTTTATGATATCCTCAGGATGTACTCGAGTGTACAAGGATTCAAAACGTTCCTGTTGGCGGAACGACATGGAAAAAGGATTTTGAGAGTCTTCGTATCTAGACGATTGATACGTCGAGTGACGCAGTGGTAGCGCGGTGGGCTCATAACCCACAGGGAGGGTCAAAGGCTAGCGGTCCTACTCTTAAAGAATTCTCTACGAGAGAAAGCCTAGTGCGTTGATTTATGGAGGCAACACGAGTGGTTTCGGGTGATCGTTGAACGATTAACCAAATCTATGCACTTTTCTTCGATCTGTAGGATGGACTCGATGGATCACTTAGTAGAGATATACGATAGGGAGATTACTAGATTGTAGAGATATACTTGGTTAGATAACCTGGCTCTGATACCAAATAAATTGTCACGCCCCGAGACCTCAGGAGCTGCTGGTCCAATAGAAAATCGGACAGCACCTCCCCTGTCCGGCGGACAATTACACATACATACATCACATAAAATCACAACCACGCAGTTTAATTGGGCCAGACCTCAAATTAAACTGCGTGGTTGTGATTTTATGTGATGTATGTATGTGTAATTGTCCGCCGGACAGGGGAGGTGCTGCCCGATTTTCTATTGGACCAGCGGCTCCTGAGGTCTCGGGGCGTGACAATTTATTTGGTATCAGAGCCCAGGTTGCGAGATACCTTGTGGTCTTGTGGGTGTTTTCGGATTTTCAGTCGGAGTCGTTTTCTCGATGGATGTGATTGGGACATGGCGGCGATGAGACATCTCCAGGCGACACGAGGTATATGTCATGACTCATTTACCTCTTTTGTATCTACTATTTAGCGTACGGTTAGACATTTCTTTATGGTGATATGATTTATACTTGACCGGTAGGTACTCATAGATATGTTTTGGCTGGAAGGCATGTAGTCAATCCGTTTTATTTGAGACCATGTTAGGAGTCGATTATAGGTGACTAGTTGACATGTTGCCGACTCGTCTAGGATGCAGAGAATGTTGATTCTCGAGTAGCACCGATATATGGTCGGAAGACGAGGGTCGAACCTGTCAATAACCTAAATAATACAGTCAAATGTGACTTGTATCGATCCAGAGGAGTGTAGAGCTAGTTGCTTGACACTTACTGGATTATCGCTCGTACTTGGTTTGGATAACCAAGAAGGTACCTTTGGACTTTTGGTTTGTGCAGTGATGCAAATCACTTACAAGACTGATGTACCTTTACGTGAAGACACTAAGGATGGTACTCAGGAAACAAATAATTACTTTTCGATTACTTTGGGATACTCCTAAGAGATTGTGCGTCTCTATGGCTTTTTGGAGTGGAGTTGGAGTATATCGGGTTACGAGACGACGGTTAGTCGACTGATCTGACGCTGTCCTAGCCTATGAGGTATCATGACTCATAGACAGATCGTACGTGTTAAATATTCTTGATGATACATCGAGAATTAGGAACGATTATGGTGTGTGATTAATCGTGGACCCCTATATATTATGTTGATGATTGTAGAATTAGTTAGGAAGTGTTGCATGAGATAATATCATGCATCACGTCGGTATTATGTGTGCACGGATGGCTTTTGTCTTCCTAGTGGATGAACACGGGCCGTCAGCCGTGTCGAAAGAGAAGAGGTATACTTCGGTGACCCCTGACTTTTGAGTGGTTGGAACGAGTCATCAGACATACCTTAGTTTCTGCATAGCCTCAGGTGCGTTGACTATTCATGCATCTTGCATAGCCCCAGGTGCGTTGGCTATTCATGCTTTCCGCATAGCCCCAGGTGTGTTAGCTTCTCCTACATTGTGCATAGGGGGTTTTCGGGTTAAACAGCCATTGGTGCTAGGCTGTTCTGTCTCCTGGCTACCTGATATAGCGATAGTCAGAGCACGTCGAGAGAGTGACACATGTCACTGCTATCAAGTGCACTTGATGCATCATAGCGTAGTTGTGGGTTGTTTGCATTATGACCCTGGTTCGTATTTACGGTATCGGGTTATAGCATATATTTGACCCTGGAGGTGCTCAGTGGACACATTGTGGTAGGACTGCCCAGGACTAGGAGGGGTCATGAGACGATTTGGGTGGTTGATGAGCGATTAACCCAATCTGCGCAATTTCTTGTGGATCTGGAGGATCAGATATTATAGATGTGGCACAAGTGACCTTAGGGTTGAGCACCCTTGATATGGTTGATGTTGATTAGTTGCTCGGTTGTAGCTGATGGTTAGATGATGATCCCTTGATCAGTTATGCCCTTGGTATGTTGTACGGGCATACCGATGATCTGGCCACCACGTGGATTGGTTGAGTCTGGTGCCCTTAGGATGTTGGGATGAGCCGTTACTATTAGTAGACGACATCCGGATGTATTCTTGACTGGGTATATGAGCACATGTTGTTACCTTTGAGTGATTGGACACTTTTGTCGATCGGATTAGGAGTGCTCCGGTTAGAGATGATTACCCTCGGTGTGTTCGAGGCAAAGTAGCCTTAGGGCATTGGACGTAGGGGTCCTCGTGGTGTATACGGAATAGTTATTCCGTAATAGGTGGGGCAGTCTTGAGATCACCTTTGGTCCCGGAGAACTTACTTCGGGGGCGCATTGACCTAGTTTTATGATATCCTCAGGATGTACTCGAGTGTACAAGGATTCGAAACGTTCCTGTTGGCAGAACGACATGGAAAAAGGATATTGAGTGTCTTCGTATCTAGACGATTGATACGTCGAGTGACGCAGTGCTAGCGCGGTGGGCTCATAACCCACAGGGAGGGTCAGAGGCTAGCGGTCCTACTCTCAAAGAATTCTCTACGAGAGAAAGCCTAGTGCGTTGATTTATGGAGGCAACACGAGTGGTTTCGGGTGATCGTTGAACGATTAACCAAATCTATGCACTTTTCTTCGATCCGTAGGATGGACTCGATGGATCACTTAGTAGAGATATACGATAGGGAGATTACTAGATTGTAGAGATATACTTGGTTAGATAACCTGGCTCTGATACCAAATAAATTGTCACGCCCCGAGACCTCAGGAGCCGCTGGTCCAATAGAAAATCGGGCAGCACCTCCCCTGTCCGGCGGACAATTACACATACATACATCACATAAAATCACAACCACGCAGTTTAATTTGAGGCCTGAGGCTCAATTAAACTGCGTGGTTGTGATTTTATGTGATGTATGTATGTGTAATTGTCCGCCGGACAGGGGAGGTGCTGCCCGATTTTCTATTGGACCAGCGGCTCCTGAGGTCTCGGGGCGTGACATGCCATGACCTCTCCCGAAGGTAAGGTCATTAAGAACTTCATCGTTCAACATTTCTGTTGGTCTTTGTACTGTTTAAGTAGTGCTCGATGATCAAAGCACTACTTATCAGTTCTTCGGAGATTTACGACCTCTTAACACTGCTGGCCACATTTAACGCTATCTCAGGCCTTAACATCTTGAGCCTTAGCCTGACTCTCTCTTTTTCTGTGCTAACTAGCTCTGGGCACAGATAAGCTAACCGATTAAACTTCTTCACTGCTTCACCCACGGATAAGTCTCCTTGTTTGCACTTCGTGAATTCATTATAACGCTTGTTGGTTACTCGCATATGAATGTACTCTTCAAAGAACTCGATCTCGAAGTCGGCCCATGTCATCTGGCTGACATTTCTCTTGGCCTAGACTCTCTCCCACCACATTCTAACATCTCCCGTAAGGTAGAATGATGCACACTTTCTTTTCTCTACCTCAGGCCAGTCCAGTTGCTCTACTTTGCTTTCCAACGTTTTGAACCATGCTTGAGAATCCCATGGTTCACTTGTGCCTGAAAAGTTCTCTGGCTTCAGTTTCTACCACTAGATGAGGTACGCTTCTTGCCTTACCCCCCCCTTGCCGAGACTATAGTTGTAACCGATGGATCGTTGGTCACAACTGCTGCCACTACATTCTCCACCCGCGGGGTAATGGGAGCGGCCTACTAGTTAGTCATCATGGTGGCAATAACTTGCTGCTATTCTACTACTTACCTTTGTAACCGAGCCACTACCTCTAAAAGATTTGGTGGTGGTACTGACTTTGTTGCCTCTTGCCCTTTAGGAGCTCACTCCTCATTTTGGGCCTTTCTAGGACGTCGTCTTGACATTCTCTTACTCTATATCATAAAGAGACTATGTTGCCTCTTGCCCTCTAGGAGCTCGCTCCTCATTTTGGGCCTTTCTAGGACGTCCTCTTGGCATTCTCTTCCTTTATATCATAAAGAGAAGGTGGACATTACTTATCATCATACTTATAGAGACGGGACATTACTTCAATAAGGACATTTCATAAATAAGGACATTTCATTACTTCACTATCATTCTACTCATATCATCATACTCATATCATTATACTATCATCATACTTATATCATCATACACGTATAACATATGTTATATCATATCATCTTACTTATATAACATATACTGATCGTGCACATAATAGCATATAATAATACTAACATACTTCCTTATCATCTTTCACTTACTGATACTAGCAGTCTATAATGAAAAGTATTACAAAACTATAACATATAAACATCTTACTTGGCAGGCGGCAGGATTGATGCTTGATGTCAGTGTGGCGGAAGGGTGGAACCTTTTGCTCCTAGATAATGATACCACTCTGTGACGACCCACCTTTTGGTACTAAACTTTAAGTTACTACTACTTGGCTTCCCTTAACTTGCTCTAAATTTTTTTTCTTCCTTCTCTTTTTTTTTTCAAAAAAAAAAAACAACTTTCATTTTATTTGCCTTGCAAGGATTTGACCCTAGACCTCTTAGTTGTAACACTAAAGCATAACCAGCTGCTCTATACCACTTCTTTTAATGGTACCAGTCAACTGCTATATAGCCAGTCGACTGGTATCGGCCACAGCAAGTTTTTGGGCGCGCACCAGTCGACTGGCCTCTGGCAGTCACCTGGTGCATCGAACAGAAGCTACTGTTCGATAGGGCAGTCGACTGTTCTGAACCAGTCGACTGGCACGCCTGAAAACCTGCATTTCAGACCTGAAAACTTGTTTCAAAAGTCCACAATTCACATATCTCCAATGTATACAAAGACATAACTCATTTTATACTCTATACTAGTTTTATAAACATTTTAGCAACTCAAAACGAATCCATAACTTGAAATTAGATCTTCCGAGATTTAACAAAACTATCAAAATATAAGCAAAACACTCTAGAGTTTGTACCAAACTTAACTTCTATGCGTAGTTTAAACAAGGTCGTTCATTCTACCACTTCAAAACACCAAAACACATATTCTACAAGACTTAGCCCAAAGATCTCTTCCACGGTTCCGCCGCCACTGAACATCAAAGCAAGTCCCTTCGCCTCCTTAACTTATGCTTCTTCTTTACCTTTATCTGCAATAGAAGGAAAATGCAACTAATAAGCAAATTGCTTAGTAAGTAAATCCTAACTCACAAATCCAAACGATAAGGGATAAACATGCTCTTTTCAAAGAATGCTTACTTCCAAAATACATGCACATGGGAAACTTACATATACTTATCATGCTCAATCATGATGAAAACATTACTTGCATAAAACATTTGCAAACTTAACATGCTCATACATTAAAAACACTAACTTCTTTACTCTTACCCTTTATCATGCTTGCAAAGTATCAATGTGAACTTATTGAAATAAAGACATGTACTCAAAGCTAAAACACTTGTAAATACTTATATACTTGAAAATAATATTCAACTTTCTTTAGGCCTTGACATTGTACCATGGTATCAATGTACCAATTGCGCGCTTCTCTAATAGGTTTCGGGGTAGCTAGCCACCGCACCCTATTAGAGCTTCTTTCTAACTTTCTGTGGGCCTCTCTTTTGCCCGGTACATGTCACTTTACAAAAGTAAAATACTTTCTTACTCATAAAGCTTATAATTATCAAGCTATCTTTCCTTTTGCATAACTTTTTGCACTACAAAACTTTACCTTTCTTACTTGGAACTTTCATCGAGCACCTTGCGTGCCCTTAACCCAAAACTCATTTTTGGGACTTTTCAAGAATTTAGTCTTATTATACTTAGGTCACACAACCAAAACTTAATCAAAACCAAGTTCTAAGTTAATAAACATGTTCTCTTTATAAACTTAAGACACACAATTAGCATAAACTTAAAACATGCACTTAGATCATAAAATCAAGGTTCTACATCGGAAACGACATAACGGAAACTACTTCTATTGCAGGTGAGTGATCTACTTACCGTTATCTTGAAGAAAACTCACTAAATCGAGGAATAAACCTAGCGTAGAACTCCTCTCTTCTTCCTTGTGAGAAACCTCCACTCTTTGGCCCTAGGGAGAAACCCTAGATTCTCTCTACTAAAGGGGAAGGAGAAGAAGAAGAAGAATCCTTGCTTTCTCCCAGTTTTCGCAGCCCCTCTTGCTCCCTGTTTGCGCCAACCCTAATCACCCAAAGAGGGGATTAATCACAACTTAAGTGGAAGTTGAATACCTCTTCACGAAACAGGCTAAATCAAGTATAATATTATTTCGTTTCATCTTTTTTTGTGCTTGATACCCTAGCCCAGCTGGTTCCTTGGATTCGCTTAAGTCACTGCTTGCCTTGTGGTCGTGGGATCGATCCCCACTCGACCCTTTTAATTTTTTTCTTCTTATTTTAATCCGAAAAAATGTTATAATATTCCGAAAAATGCTAGAAAAATTTCTAAAAATCCCTAATAATACCAGGAAATTATTGGGTGTTACAATCCTCCCTACCTTATAAAAAGTTCGTCCTCGAACTTAGAACAGCTGTGGATACCTTTGCCTCATGCTATCTTCTGATTCCCAAGTTGCCTCTTCATACTTCTGATTCAGCCATAAGACTTTCACTAATGGTACCACTTTGTTCCTCAGCTTCTTATCTGCTCGATCTATTATCTGAATAGGTCGACTTTTATAACTGAGATCTTCTTGTACTTGTACCATCTGTGGCTCAATCACTTGGTTGGCATCTGGGATATGCTTCTTTAGCATTGAGACATGAAACACATTGTGTATTGCTGACATCTCTGAGGGTAGCTCCAACTCATAAGCTACTTTTTCAATTCTCTTCGTCACTGGGTAGGGCCCTACGTATCGAGGACTTAGCTTGCCTTTCTTGCCAAATCTCATCACACCCTTTATAGGAGCTACTTTGAGGAAAACTGTATCCCCAACTTCAAACTCTAACGGCCTACGGCGGACATCGGCGTAGCTCTTCTGCCTACTCTGAGCAGTTTCTATTCTCTGGTGGATACTCCTTATAGCTTCAGTGGTATCATCTATGAGATCAGTCTGTGACCCCATTTCTTTCTTCTCACTACCTTCATACCAACAGAGGGGAGATCTGCACTTCCTACCATAAAGAGCTTCATAGGGTGTCATACCAATAGTGGCTTGGTAACTGTTGTTGTAGGCAAACTCAGCTAAACATAAATACTTGCACCAACTGCCCTTGAAGTCCAATGCACAAGCTCTGAGCATATCTTCTAGAACTGATTCACTCTCTCTGTCTGTCCATCAGTCTGGGGATGGAAAGCTGTGCTGAATTCAGTTGGTGCCTAACGCTGTCTGTACACACTCCCAAAAGTGTGACGTGAAACGACCATCCCTATCAGAGGTAATGGTCTTCGGGACTCCGTGTAGTCGGATCACTTCTTGCACATATAATGGGCTAACTTTTCAATCGAGTAAACACTCTGATTGCCAAAAAGTGGGCAGACTTAGTCAATCTGTCTACTATCACCCAAATAGCATCATAGCCATTAGTTGTCTTTGGTAAACCAACTATGAAATCCATGGCTATGTCTTCCCATTTCCACTCTGGAATCTGAATGGGCTGTAGGACACCTCCTGGTCTCTGGTGTTCTGCTTTAACTCTCTGACATGTCAGGTAGGTGCTGACATACTTAGCTATGTCTCTTTCATCCCTGACCACCAAAATCTTCTTTTCAATCCTGGTACATCTTAGTGGAACCAGGATGCATTGAGTAGGGAGTTCCATGGGCTTCTTCAAGAATCTTCTTTCTCAGCTCTTCACTATCAGGGACACATAAACGGTCACCATAATAGAGTATCCCACTGTCAGATACTCTAAACTCTTTACTCTATTCTTCTTGCACCTCTTGCTTGATCCTTTGGATATCAGAATCCTTAGCTTGCTCTTTCTGTATCTCTTCAAGCAAAGTTGACTCTAGTGTCAATAGGGCTAGCTGCCCATCAATAATCTCCACTCCGTAATCTACTATCTCCTTCTGTAATGGTGGTGCCAATGCTGATAAGGACATCAAAGTGGCACAAGTCTTTCTACTCAGTGCATCCGCTACTCTATTTGCCTTACCAGGGTGGTAAAGAATCTCACAGTCATAGTCCTTCACTAACTCGAGCCACCTTCGCTGTCTCATATTGAGGTCTTTCTGAGTGAAGAAATATTTCAGACTCTGATGATCTGTATAAATCTTACACTGCACTCCATACAAGTAATGCCTCCATATCTTTAGGGCAAAGACTACAACTGCCAACTCCAGATCATGAGTGGGGTAATTCTTTTCATAGTCCTTGAGTTGCCTGGAAGCATAAGCTATGACTTTGCCTTCTTGCATAAGGACTGCTCCAAGTCCTAGCTTTGATGCATCACTGTATATATCAAAGCTCTTATCACCTTCGGGTACTGTAAGGATAGGAGCGCTGGTCAGTCACTTCTTCAACTCAAGGAAACTCTGCTCACAGTCCTCAGCCCACTCATACTTCTTATTCTTTCTGGTAAGGGCTGTAAGTGGAGAAGCTATCTTTGAAAAGTCCTCTACAAACCTTCTGTAGTACCCTGCCAAACCCAGAAAACTTCTGATCTCACTGGCATTCTTTGGTCGACTCCAGTTACTAACTGCTTCAATCTTGGCTGGGTCTACCATAATACCTTCCTTGGAAATGATGTGGCCTAGGAAGGCCACCTGGTCAAGCCAAAACTCACACTTTGAGAATTTGGTGTACAACTCCTTCTGACGTAAGGTTTGCAATACCATCTTCAGGTGTTCGTCATGTTCTTCCTGAGTCTTTGAATACACTAGGATATCATCAATAAAGACAATGACGAACTTGTCCAGAAAATCCTTGAACACTCTATTCATTAGATCCGTAAACGTCGCAGGGGCGTTTGTCACTCCAAAGGGCATGACCACAAACTCATGGTGCCCATATCTCATACTAAAAGCAGTCCTTGGCACATCACTCTCCTTCACTCTGAGCTGATGGTAATCTGATCGCAGATCTATCTTAGAGAACACTGTGGCTCCCTTTAGCTGATCAAATAGGTCATCTATCCTTGGCAAAGGATATCTGTTCTTGATGGTTACCTTATTCAAAGCTCTATAATCTATGCACATTCGCATGGATCCATCTTTCTTCTTGACGAACAGTACAGGAGCTCCCCAAGGTGAATGACTAGGGCGGATGAAACCCTTGTCAAGCAGCTCTTGCAATTGTTCTTGTAATTCTTTCAGTTCTGCTGGCGCCATGCGATAAGGTGCCTTCGAAATTGGGTTGGTTCCTGGGGCCAACTCAATTTCAAACTCAATTTCCCGATTGGGAGGGAGTCCTAGTAACTCTTCAGGAAACACTTCAGGATAGTCACAGACTACCCTCACTTCTTCTCTCTTCAATCCTTCTCCTTGACTTGCATCCACTATATGAGCTAGAAAACCAGAGCACCCCTTCTCTAACATTCTCTGAGCTTGTAAGGTAGAAAGGAACCTCTTTGTCTTTCTCCTTGGGTCTCCAATAAACTCAAATGAAGGTTCTGCTTCTGGTGTGAACTTGACTTTTCTCTTGCGGCAGTCTATAGAAGCATTGTACTTGCTCAAGAAGTCCATCCCTAAAATGGCATCGTAATCCTTCATCTCAAGGACTACCAAGTCACTATAGAGCTCTCGGTTGGAAATCCAGATTGGTACTGCCCTCAGCCTCTCAGTAGAGGCCATTACTGTAGGACCGATGCACGTGAGAGGGGGGATGAATCACGTAACTTTTAAAATCTTCGTTATAAAATCAGAGTCGATAGAAAATTGTACGATGCTTTTTATAACGTGCACAGCGGAAAAATTAAAACGAAATGCGAAAGCGAAAAATAAAAAAAATTACACGAGGAGGTTTACTTCGTTCGGAGCCTTCGCCGACTCCTACTCGAAGGCCCAGGTTCCTTGAACCTTTCCTATGGGCAATCCACTAAAAACCTCTACCGACAAACTACCGATAGAGTGATTCGAATACAAGATTGGGCGGAAGTGTAACATCCCTACACTTCCCCCTTAAATAATTTAAGTGCAGAAAAAAAATTTGTTACCCAACACTTAGATTTATCTGAAGCAGCTTGGGTGTTGGGAGCGATCTTCCAGCAGCGGTCGGACAGCGTCGAGTCAAAGCACAAACCGCAGCAGAGGAGCGTGAAAGCAAGAGAGCGCCAAAGCTTGAACCAGAATCAAATTTTCTTATATGTTAGAGGGCTTGCTTGCTTCTATTTATAGTGCCTCGATGCATGATCTTCTCAGCTCAAATTTTATCCATCAACAAGATAAAATAATAAAAAAGAGATAATGTTTCTATCCTTTGCTTCAATTAAGAAAATAATTTAAATAAAATATAAATACAGAATATTGAAAAGTTAACCGAGAGGTTTTATCCTCTTACAATTTTAATTAATAATTTAAAAGGAGATTTTATCCTTCCAGCTAAGCTTTACGTGAGAATTTTAAGCATTAGTAGGAATAATTTTATTCTCTAAAAAGAAGGAAATACGAATAATTTAAATAATAATTTATCCTCCACCAAGGCTTTAGATAAGGAATAATTTTATAAAATTCAACTACAAAATTCTAATTAAATAAATTCTGTAAAAATAAAGTTAATGCATTTAGAATCTAATTAAATAAATTCTGTAAAATAGAGTTAATGCATTTAGAATCTAATTAAATAAATTCTGTAAAATAGAGTTAATGCATTTAGAGTTAATTAGACCCCGTCCAAACCTGGATAAGGATCTAACCAGGACTCAACCGAGGTCACCAAAATGGGCCTAAGTTGGACCGCGCCTACAGTCCTAAAATAGGACCCGTCCTCACTGGTTTGCTCCTCCAGTGACTTACCTCACTTACCTCGTGCAGCTCTACTCAACTTCTTAACCCACCAGGTCTTCCTGCCAGGGCTCAACCACCCTGGTCTTTTTGCCAAGTTTCAACCAACTTGGGCTTCAGCCAGTTGTCAGGCCCCGTGAACCCAACTAGACTTCTCGCCAGGACTCAACCACCCTGGACTTCCCGCCAGGACTCAACCACCCTGGACTTCAGCCTGGTGTCAGGTCCTAAGTCTTTCAACCCTGCACACTTAGTAAAGAGGTCAAAACCAAAAGCAAGTCTAACTTTAACCTATTTGTCATTCATCAAAACTCAGGTTTAACTATTAGTGCAAATTGCACCAACAATTACTTCCCCCGACGGTAAAGTTGTTAAGAACTCCTGACTCAATCTTTCTGGTGGGATCCCTAGCTTCTTAGAGAAAAACATGGATACAAAGGAATGGGTTGCCCCAGTATCGAATAACACAACAGCATATTGGGATGAGATGAGTATTCAACCTGTGACCATAGTAGGAGAATTTGCCGCCTCTTCCTTAGTGATGGCGAAAATCCTGGCGTTGGTCGTGGCTGGTGGGGCTTCCATTCTCTCTTGACTGAAATAGGGTCCCTCCATTGCTGACTGCATCTGGTGTAACTGAGCAGGTCCACCTCCGTACTGAAGAAGCTGTGGTGGAGGTGGCTTGGCTTTAGGGCAAGCCTTGGCCAGGTGCCCTACTACTCCACAGATATAACATCCACCAACGGTTGACCTATTAGGGCAAGCCTTCATCATATGCCCCTCTGCTCCGCAAATATGGCATCCACTCATGCCCTGACGACATGCTCCAGGATGTGTCTTCCCACACTTTGGGCAAGGAGAATACTTGAGCTGCTTGCTTGACGAGCCCCCTTTGTTGCCCTCAGAAGTCTTTTGGTCCCACTGCTTCCTCTTGCCTGAATTCCCTTTCCAGTTTTGTTGGTTCTGAGGATTCCCTTGGGACTTCTGGGCTGATGCCTATTGTTGTTGCACACGTGTGACCTTTATACTATTCAAGTAGTGCTCAGTGATCAAAGCACTACTTACTAGTTCTTCTGAAGTCTGTGGTCTATTACCACTGCCGGCCACATTCAAAGCTATCTGAGGCCTCAACATCTTGAGCATCAACCTGACCCTTTCCTTTTCAGTGATAACTAACTCCGGGCACAAACGAGCTAGTCGATTGAACTTCTTCACTGCTTCATCTACAGATAGATCTCCTTGATGGAACTCAGTGAATTCATCATAGTGCTTGTTTGTCACTTTCATGTGAAAGTACTCTTCTAGAAATTCTGCTTCAAAGTCAGCCCAGGTCATCTGATTCACATTCCTCTTAGCTTTCACTCTTTCCCACCACATCCTAGCATCTCCAGTAAGGCAGAAGGATGTGCACTTTATCTTCTCCACCTCGGGCCAGTCCAGTAACTCCATTATACTTTCCACCGTTTTGAACCATGCCTGAGCATCCCATGGTTCACTTGTGCCAGAAAAATTCTCGGGCTTCAGTCTCTGCCACTGGATCAGATATGCTTCCTGTCTCACTTCTCTTGTCAGAGGTACTGGGGGAGTCTCTGTCACCGCTGGTGCCGCTACTTGTGCCACTGGCGCCACTGGCGTGGCAACAGGAGTGGCCTGCTGATTAGCCATCAAGGCAGCAATAACTTGCTGCTGCTCAGCAAGTTGCCTCTGAAGCTGGGCCACCACTCCTTGAAGATCTGTGGGTGGTACTGACTCAGTTGACTCCTGTTCTCTAGGAGCTTGCTCCTCGTTGCGGACAATTCTGGGACGTCCTCTTGCCATCTCTCTTGCTCTATGGTGTACAGAAAATAAATAAGAAATAAATGCTCATTATCTCTTACTAACTTACTTCACTATCTCTATGCATCCATTAGCATATAATAATAATACTCACATACTTTTCGATCATCATGCACTTACTGATACTAGCAGTCAATAAAGAAAGCATATAATACTACAATACATGAACTACTTACTTGGCAGGCGGCAGGATTGATGCTTGATGTCAGTGTGCCGGAAGGATGGAAAAATAGCTCTGATACCACTCTGTAACGACCCACCTTTTGTTACTAAGCTTTAAGTTACTACTACTTGACTTCCCTTAACTTGCTCTAATTTTTTTTTCCTTCCTTCTCTTTTTTTTCGAAAAAAAATAAAACAACATTCATTTTATTTGCTTTGCAAGGATTTGACCCCTAGACCTCTTCAGTGTAACACTAAAGCACTAACCAACTGCTCTATACCACTTCTTTTCAATGGTACCAGTCGACTACTATATAGCCAGTCGACTGGTGCATCGAACAGAAGGCTCTGTTCGATATCGCAGTCTACTGGCACGCCTGAAAACCTGCATTTCAGACCTGAAAACCATTTCCAAAGATCTACAAATCATATACTTTCAAGACAAACAAAGACATAACTCCATTTCTATACTCTATACTAGTTTTATAAGCATCCTAGCAACTCAAAACAAATCTAATGACTTGAAATTAGAATCTTTGCGGAAATTTAAGAAACTACCAAATCATATGAAATCGTGCTAAAGATTGTATCAACTTTTGACTCTATACGGAAATTAAACACAATGTTCACATTTTACCAATCAAAATATTAAACCATAAGTTTCTAAACTTCAGAAATTGCCTCTAAGCCTTAACCCAATGGATCTCTTCCACGGTTCCACCGACACTGAGCATCAATGCAAGTCCTGGCCACCTCTATAACTTATGCTTTTTCTTTGCCCTTATCTGCAATAGAAGGAAATGCAACTAATAAGCAAATTGCTTAGTAAGTAAATCCTAACTCACAAATCCATGCTATCGATAATAAACATGCTCATTTCAAAGAACGCTTACTTCCAAAATACATGCACATGGGAAAACTTACATATACTTATCATGCTCAATCATGTTGAAAGCATTACTTGCATAAAATATTTGCAAACTTAACATGCTCATACATTGAAACACTAACCTCTTTACTCTTACCCTTTATCATGCTTGCAAAGTATCAATGTGAACTTATTGAAATAAAGACATGCACTCAAAGCTAAAACACTTGTAAATACTTATATACTTGAAAATAATATTCAACTTTCTTTAGGCCTTGACATTGTACCATGGTATCAATGTACCAATTGCGCGCTTCTCTAATAGGTTGCGGGGTAGCTAGCCACCGCACCTTGTTAGAGCTTCTTTCTAACTTTCTGTGGGCCTTCCCTTTGCCCGGTACATGTCACTTTCTGAATGTAAAATACTTTCTTACTATAGTACTTATACGTAACAAACTATCTTACTTTTGCATAAATTTGCACTTAACACCTTTACCTTTCTTACTTGAGACTTTCATCGAGCACCTTGCGTGCCCTTAATCCCAACCTCATTTTTGGGACTTTTCAAGAATTAAATATTATCATGCTTAGTTTACATACACCAAATCTAAACCAAATAGATTTCTATCATGAGAAAACATGCATCTTTACAAACTTAAAACACACGATAACCATAATCTTAAAGCATGCATCATAAAACATGGTTCTACAACAAGAACATACATACGAAAACTACTCCTATTGCAGGTGAGTGATCTACTTACCCTTTCTTGAAGAAAACTCACTAAATATGGTTTAAATCCCAACGTAGCCCTTCTCTTCCCTTTCTTCGCGCAAATCTCCTCCCTCCTTGACCCTAGGAAAGAAGCCCTAGATGTTCTACTCAAGAGGAAGGAGGAGGAGAAAAAGATCTCTCGAGTTCTCTTTTGTTTCGCAGCCCCTCGCCCTCTCTGTTTGCGCCGACCACCAACCCTAGCCTCCCTTTTCCAACGCGACTTAAGCGGGGCTTAAATACCTTTTCATGAAAAGCCTAACTCACCAATAATATAATTTCGCTCCTCCTTTTTCTGTGCTTGATACCTGATGGGCCCAAATATACTAGATTAAATTTGTCACGAAAGTTGGGACCATCAGATTTAGATGTGAATGAATGAATGAATGCTGGAAACCCTTTTTGCAATAAAAATATGAAAACGTAGTAAAGGGGTCACAGGTCGTATTTTTCTCGGGGCTAGTTGACGTTGTTTGATTCGCGCTTGTATTTAGGTGTCGTTTATGAATTTTGGGTTTCGAATGTGAATTGGATTTGGGTTCAAATATGAAATAAAAATGCAATGAGATACAAGATGGATGCCACCCAAAACTTGATACACACGTACAAAAACTTATGTGCCAAGATGATACTAAGTCCCAAAATTGTGATTGAATATTTTGAATTGAAACTAATCACTCCAACTCGAAAGACAACTATTAGTGAAGTGCTAGCGTTGAATTAAAAAGGAATTTCAGACATGATTTCAGCCGATCAGAAATGGGAAAAGATTTCAGAATTGTGGGCAGTGATGTAGTGATGAAGCTAGATGCAGAATTTGAGAATAGATTTGCAGAAATGCAGATAACTGAATGCATGAATGGAATACCTCCTGGACTGGATACGAAATCTAACAATCAGCTGAGAATAAGTGCTACAAGCTAGTGTTCAACTTCTCTTCAGAAAATCTGAGCTCACTAATACAAAATGTAGACACACTACACTGAAAATTGGCACGCAACATTGCTGAGCAGAATTTCAGTATTGAGAATTGATGCACAATAAAACTGATGCACTAACTCGAATATCAATGCTATTTAAAGGGAACCAATTACAATGCAAATTCAGGAGATAAAATGATGCTATCTTGACACAAAAATTCAGAAACATCAATAACAAAATCTGATTCGCATAAATTCAGAAATGACATGTTGGAAAACAATTCGAACAGGCTGAAAATTCAGATTGCATCCAAATTCCAAAAGCACGTAAACAACAGTGAGTAAGTGCACCATCTAATGTTCATACACGAAGCAAAAGATCTAGATTCACCTGGCACAAACTATGGAAGCTACCACTGAAAATTTCAGAACTCAAATCTGGCATGCAACAGATTTAGCAGGACATCTAAACAGAAGTGCAGAAAGGAAATCAAATGTGAAACAAACTAAAGTAGTTGCAATTACTCCATAACAAACTACCTATCTAAAGCTTACAAACTTGAGAACCGAAACCTAATTACAACTGAAAACAAATTCAGAAAACTGAAACTGAAACTGATTGAATCTGATACGAAGATGCCGAAACTGATACGCAAATGCCGAAACTGTAAAACTAAGTGAAACTAAATTGCTTGTTTACTAAACATACTCCTAAACTACTTAACTTGAAGAATTAAAGCTAGATTATAGCTGAAACCAATTAAGAAACGAAATCTGAGTGCTGATACAAAAAATTCAAAAACGAGACAATGCAGAAATTAAAATTGCAGCTACAAACAATTAAAATTAACCAAGTAAACTAATCCTCAATCTTCCCTGGGCTCAAATGCTTCTTGGTCGTCAAGCAAGAGTGAGCCTCGAACCCGCAAGCTCAGCAAACAATTGATAAACAACTCAACAATTCAAATCTAGCTCACACTCTGAACCAATCTGAATTTCGAATCGCTTTCCTCAATCTGGCATTGTCCAAGTGCGCGGATGGTGTGGGGATGATGCCGAACACTCCAGGGAACCCCTCTGAATTGCTCGGGTGGATGAAGGATGGAGCAAAACCGAGATTGAAGCTATAAATGACAGAGCTGAGGAGACCTCACAACAACTCTGTTTTGGCCAATTCGGAGCTAGACTTTCACCGAGAACCTTCCCAATAGCCTAGCAATTGATCTAGAAGAAGAATTGAGGGGTCGCGCCCCTTGGATTGAAGAAAATTCGCTAAGAACTGAAGAAGACGAAGCTGCGGCGGAGACGCGACAAGGAGGAAATGTGGCTGCGTTTCTGATTAAATAGGAAATATTGGACGACTCAGATTGATCAGATGAAATCCAACGGCTGATCTTGCTCCGATTTGATCCAAATTTTTATGATGATGATCTGGGGTCAGGATCTGCCTTGTGGTAGCTCGGATCCTCCAGATTTGCAACGGATGGTCCAGATCAACTCAATCTGTGAATGGACGCTCTAGAGCCCTCTAAGCTTGATCCAACAGTTGATTTAGCTCTGATTGGGATGAAACCTTCAGATCTTGATCATAGAGCTTGATCAACTCTAACCCTAGCTCGGATTGCTTCAGATCGTCCCGGATGGCTCAGATCCAGCCGCTCTTGAATCGGACGACCCGGATTAATCGTAAGCTTGATAATTCGATCCGGTTCACATCCGACTCAGGTTTGACCCAGTATGCCCTAGGTCCAGGATCCTTTCATGCCTACAAAAATATATCAGAAAATTTAGTGGCCAAATAATCCAATTTATATGCAATTTTGCAATTAAGTCCAAAATAAGATAAAGTTCCAAAACCTAGGGTAAAATCATAATTAAGCAATAAAAACATGTGTCAAACATAGATTTTAGCAATTAAAATAATCAATAAAATGGTGCTTATCAATACCCTAGCCCGTCTGGTCAACTGGGTGCCCTTAAGGGTTTGCTCCTCCCTGTGGTCGCGAGTTCGAACCCCCGGCTGCCCTTTAAAGTTTTTTTTTCTAATTTTATTCCGAAAACTGCTAGAAAAATTCCTAAAAATCCCTAATAATGCTAGAAAAATTCCTAAAAATCCCTAATAATACCAGAAAATTATTGGGTGTTACAAAAGCGCTCTTCTACTTGGGCCTTTCTTCTCTACGGCGTCATTCTCGCAGGGTCACTGAGCTTCGAACCATCTTCCAAATATGCGGTACGCAGGAGTCCGTCGACGTGATCCTTGAATCTTTGGCCACCTTTTGGGTACTCCATCCGAGTAGTCGGTAACAGATGAGGACGCCTGAGATAACACATGGGTAGAACAACCCCATCTGAAGACCCCGGCCATTTCTTCCCGCGAAGATGAATCCGCGGCAACATTCAGAAGGAGGAAGAGGGGTAGCAGCATACCGACAAGACGCAAAGAAGATTTGCCTTAACAGAAGAAGCTCCCCTCTCGATGATACTGCCTCACCATCCCTTGCATACACCATCCGATCCCCAAAACTCGGGGAAAAGAGGGTTCGGAAGAGGATGGCGTTTGAGGCAGACGGGGCCGCCCAGGAGGAGGCGACCATGAGGCTATGTCATCTCCGCCATGCCCCCTGGCGGGCCATATAACATCTATTCTGGACTCCTAGGATAATCCCGGAGTCCCACCTCCGCCAGGATCTTTAGCGAGAACTTGGACATCATCTCCGCCATGCTCCCTGGCAAGGAGTGTGTGGCACGAATTTCCACCTTCACTGGGCCCCCCGGCCAGAAACGCTACTGCATCTCCGCTACCCTCTCCGGCGGTGTCGAATGCTCCGGCCACAAAAAGGGGTGGAGGATAAGGCACCGACATCTCGCCGCAAAAAGGGAAGAAGGCAGAATGAATGTAGAAGATGGTACATCCTTCTCCCCCTATTTATAGTGACTTCTGTTAGATCGTAATCGCCAAGCTAGAGGGGGGCAGGGGTGAATAGCTTCTTTCGGTTTTCTTCCTACAATCGTTAGTGCGCAAGCGGAATATACTAAATAAAAACAAAAACTAACTAATAGGAATGACACACCGATGTACGTGGTTCGGAGATGATGCTCCTACTCCATGGCAGTCTGTAAGGTAGACGATCCCTAATCCTTCAATGGATGATTCCCCGGAGTACCTCCGGCTAGATCTCGTAGCTCCTTGTGGGTGAAGAAACCTCACCACAACTTCTGGACACTATTTGAGTAACAACAACTACTAACCAGCTCTATCCAAGCAGGTTTCGCTAAAGAAGAAAGGCCTTAAACGAGCTCCCTTAAATAGAGCTCGAGTTTGATATGGCCGCTACCAGTCGACTGCCCCAGGGGCAATCGACTGGTCCCACTTAGATTCGAATGTTGCAAGCCTAACGTTTGAATCCCCAGCCATTACCAGTCGACTGTCCCAGGGGCAGTCGACTGGTCCTTCCCTATGCCTAGGGTTACTCTTCTCGAGTAAATTTCTCTCCGCACTCGAACCCTCCCAGCTTAGTTCCCGAGTACAAACACTCACACTCGGACCCTCACGACCTGGTTGACTCTTCAATCAGCAGTCTCGATCTGTTGCCTTCACACCCTCTTCATCTTTGGCTCCTGTCCCTCAGATGCGCACGCAAGCCCTCGACTTGCCTCCATGCCATCCTTCACGCATGCCTCGAAGTCCGCGTCCCTCGTCTCATCGTCTCTGTTCCAGCAGCCTCGATTTGTCGCCTTCGAGCCCTCTTCGACTTTGGCCCTCGTCCCTCAGATGCGCACGAAAGCCTCTATGCCATCCTTCACGTATGCCTCGAAGTCCGCTCGCCTCGCCTCATCGTACCTGCTTTGTCAATGGTCTCTCGAATGCGCACGCAAGCCCACGGCTTGCCTCCATGCCACCCTTCACCTGAAGACATCCAACCAAGTATATGTGTACCTGCAAACCTGCACACTCCCATACACATATTAGACCAACAACAAATCCTAACTTAATCATATTGACACACACATCAAAATCCATGATCCTCCAGATCATACTCGGGTCGATTACCCCAACAACTTCTGTCTCTCAGTGCATTTAATGTAGGCGTGGCCCAGGAATAGCAACGGACGCCAACTCTGAAGCATCACATCAGTCAACATGCCTTCACCACGCCTAGGAGCCCGCAATTCTTTATGAGTCCATTAAAAAACGTTGCATATGGGGCAGAGGCAACGATTCGAGAACCACCCTCCACCCAAAGGAAAAAAGGTTGAAAGGGGCCCAACAGGGAAATAAATGTGGGCCAGCACTGGGGGCTCGCAGAGTTATCGCGGGGGATCCGTACCGAGGATCGACCTCGGGAAAAACTTCTACTCCTTTGATTTCCCTGAGGCTTCGCGGCAAAGACACTCGACACGTGGAATCAGGTCCAAGAATTTGTTCAAAATAGAAAAGTAAAATGATCATGTTAATCAAAATTGTTACAACATGGCCCAGCTCCCTGGTAAACATACGGTCCTATATTTTCGGGTCCTCGGGTGGGAGTCCCTCTCTAACTCAGCTGTCGCTCACAAACAGGGGTCGGCATGGGGAGGTAGAAGCTGATCCTTCTTTAACTGATCGATAGCCCCACGGAAGCCTTGTTACGAACGTTTCATTACTTGGTTGGCGATGATAGCATGAAATTCAGCCGACTCCAAGAACTTTGCCTTGAAATCTGGTTCAGTCTCCTGGGAGCGAGAAGCTTCAGCAGCCCAAAGGGCGTGGAGCTTAGCCTCAGCAGCTGCGAGGGCACTCTTCAACCATCCCCCCTCGACTGACATCTCATCATGATCGGCCAGAGCCTCTTTGAGTCTGTCCAACGTGGCCCAGACCTCCGATCGAGATTAGGCCAGGTCATCCTCCAGGACAGACGCGCAATCAGTTGCCATCAGAAAGGCAGACTCCTTCTGACCCAGTTGTTGCGCCTGATCCTGAACACGGACATTTAGTTTCTCGGTCGAGACGGCCATGAGTCGGATGTCACCTGACAGCTTCTTCTCACTCATCTGAAGTTGGTCCCTCTCCTGCATCACTTGGAGCAGGTCCTCAATAACGGTCACAGCTTTCTCGGACGCCAGGCGTTCTCGGTGCCAGGAATTTTGAAGGGCCAGCTCCATGTCCTGCACGAGGTCTAGCAGATGCTCTACTTTCGCATGGAGAGCTCTGCTGACCTCCGCTTGCATCAGTCCTGCCCGGTGCTCGTAATCAACGGTGGCATCAGCACGCAGGGCCCGGCGGATCAAAGCTTCAACCCGAGGCCAGGAGTACAAACCTCGGCCGGCTGTTAGGCAGTCTTTAACTTCCTGTCATGGCACCAAGAGGTCAGAGAGTATACAAGAAAATATCCAATGCAACAGTAACTTATACCTTCAGAAGGGTCTTCCGGAGAGTGGTTAGTGGTCCAGCCGAGACTTGCACGGGTGCCCTTCCTCAGGACCTGGATGTGTTCACCCTTCCTTCGGACGACGGCGTACCCTGACGAAGAGGAAGTTGTTGGACAACAGGAGCTTCAGGTGGCAGGCTGGAGGGGCCGGAGTCACCCTCCTCGGAGCTAGAACTCCCTCAAACAAGATCCCTCAGTTGGAACCTCCTTCAACTGCACTGGGGGGGGGGGGGGGGGGGGGAGGATTGCATGGAGGCCTCCAATGCTGCGTCCAATTTCTTCTTTAGGCAGTCAAGTCTCATCCGGGTCGGTTAGGGAAAAACTAGGAGCTGTGTCGACCGTCTCTGGAGTAGCGACCGAAGGAACAGGAGAAGATGCAAGAACAAACACTCCACCCTCGGAAGGAGCAACCGCCTCCTCAGGCACAAAGGGAAGGGGGTCAGGGCCCGCAGAGCGCATCTTTTTCCATCTAGGACCCAAGCCCTTTGGGAGTCGCCTCTTCTGCTGACTAGTGGGTTGGACTGCCAAAGGGGCGATAGGAGGGGAAGACCCCTCGCTAACCCCCATGGGACGGACAACAATTGGGGAGGAGCCACCTCCAGAAGGAAGAGCAGCCACAGGGTCAACCTGTTAATCTGAAGGCCCTCGGCTCGCAATCGGCGGGAATGTAACAATGGTTTCTACCCTCTTGGGCGAAGTCGTCCCACGAAACGAGTCAGCAATCCCCTCCAAGGACTCGGTGGGCGCAGGAGGTGCCTCAGGAACGACCGGGGGAGGATTCAGCGCCGCCTTGTTGGCCTCCTCCCACTTGATAAGTCGGCCCATCACCTTGGCGAGCATGACTTCCTCTGCAATTGACAAACAAGGAACATCAGTTAGAATTAACAGGCATTAATAAAAAAGACAAACATACCGAGGCTGGAGCTGATTCAGGTCACTTTGGGGCTAAGGCCCGCCCGAAACATAAGCTCCTCACTCTGCACTAGCCCCGGGCCGCTGAACTCCATGCAGCGAGTATATTCTAGCACGTCGATAGGCAGAACTTGAAGAAATCCCCTAAAGAAGGAGGATTAGGGAGAGCCTCTATCCAACGAAGGGAACTAAAGGGCAATGCAGACAGTTGGATGAAGAAAAACTTCTCCTTGCACTCTTTGTACGAAGAGGGAAACCCTCCTAAAAACTTATGGCCCAGTCGGGCCAAGAAGCTGAAGACTCCCCTAGAACCGATCGGGACAAAGAAAGAATGAAAAAGATATGGCGTCAGGGGGAGGTCAAAAAGTTTGAAGACAATATACGCCCCTCTTATCTGAGCGAAGGCATTAGGAGTCATCTGGTGGAGAGGTATATTAAAGTAGGAGGCTATATTCATGAAGAAAGGGGGGATAGGGAAACGGAGTCCTAACTTCACCTATCCTAAGAAGAAGGTCAACATGCCTGCAGGAGGCTCCACTGGCGTCTGATCTACCTTGGGGATAACCACCGCCATCTTGGTCGGGATGCCGTAGGCCTCGATGACCGCCTGCAGAGCCTCCGGTCTCACTCTCGAGGAGGCAGACTCATACCACTCTGCTCGATAACCTTCCATGGTTCCCAAGGGAAGAGACAAGAAAGAGTCAAACTACTTACACGCGAAAGAGGCCTTATGGGAGGAAAGGAAGACAAAGTGCACCCAGCCACGAAGTCGTAAGTGGACCTAATGTTCTCGTCTTCCCCCCTTATACCCAGGACGCCGCCTGCCTGAACGCAATGGGGGAGAGGCTCGTGGAAAGCGAGAAACCACCGCCCCAGAGATAGTCGCCTGACGTGAGCCAGCTACAGCGACGCACGCCAGTAAGAGTTCGTGGCGACAACGCATTTGCAGAGGTACCTTGTCGCCATCAAAAAAGTATCATGCACCTTTATAACGGAGAGACAGGTATCATTATAATACCTCAAGAGTCGTAGAAGCCTTTTTGGGAAGGATGAAACCAAAAAGGGAATTTCTCGGAACTCAGGGTGAAGATTGTAATCCAAGGACCCCTTATAAGTACTGAAGGAGCAGCAACGGATACAAAGACCCGTAAGATCACAACTTCTTCATCTCCGCACTAGTCCGATCAGTCAGCCACATTTCCTTCGATCAGACTTGAAGGGAGGGATTTGTGATGAGGTTGAATAGCCCGTGGCGGACACGTGGGATGAAAAAGCTGCGTGGCATGACACGACAGGTCGAAGTGAACCTTCTTCCCGAGCCTCAGTAACCCCCTCAGGGGGCACGCCCCGAGGGTCAGCCAGAAGACCCCTCCCGGGATCACCCTGGTGGGTTGGGGCGAAGCACCTCGGGAGTTATAGCGCCATCAAGCCAGAAGACCCCGAGATCACCCGGGAGGCGGATCCCAAGTAACAAGCGACCTTAAGTAACAATTCCCCCCTT
>JAGFNQ010005362.1:0-39000 GCA_024364735.1 Boesenbergia rotunda
CGGGTGCATGCCGACGCGGACACGTATTGTAATTGTTACATAATTACATGCAGCGGAAACAAAAGCATGAATAATTTCCTAAATTATTCTAACACATATCCTAAGCATGCAATGTGTTCACATAATCGTAATATAAAATTTTTGCAGAAAAGGAAATTACTCTACGAATTACCTTGCGTAACTTGGAGAAGGGACGAGATCCAACCGTTAGCGTCCCTTGAAAGCTCCGCCTCTATTCGTATCCACGCCGAGTATCGTCGGGATGACTTCACTAAGCCACGAGTTTCGTGTTCACGAGAACTACTAGATTCTCCGTGAACACGACGAAAACCGAGAGAGTAATCAAATCGAAAGACTCACCACCAAGGTTGGCCGAAGAGGAAGATCGTCGCAAGGAAGAACTTCGTCGCCTTGATGCTTCTCCTTGTGCTCACGGCAAGAAGAAAGAAGGAAGGCCTATGGCCGGCCAAGAGAGAGGGAGAGAAGAAGAGGAGAGAGCCCAAGCAATTCTTGGATGGATCTCTTCCATGGCACCCCTTGGGTCCTTTATATAGGGAGAGGTTTCTTAATTCCAAGCAAACCTCTCCTTGATTATGGAATAATTTCTCAATCAATCCATAATCAAGGCTCTCATGATCAAGCTTCTTCTTCTTGATTATGGAATAATTTCTCAATCAATCCATAATCAAGGCTCTCTTTCTTTTGGCATGATTATATAAAATTTATAAAACAAACCAACCATTGGTTCATTATATAAAAATTTATAAAACAAACCAACCATTGGTTCATTATATAAATTTTATTAAACAAACCAACTCATGGTTCATTATATAAAAATTTATATAAAATTTATATAACCTTTTATAAAATAAACCAACCTTTGGTCTATTTTATAAAACAAACCAAAATAGCCTTATCCTCTTATGGTGGTGGCCGCCATGACAAGAAGAGAGGAGGCCCCTTCCTTGCCGGCCCATCTAACCCCAATTGGATCAAATCCCTTAATGAATTAAACTTATTTAATTCACCCATTAAGTCTTTAAAGACTTAGCCATTCTATGCTTCCGATGCGTCTGAAATAAATTCAGTTTTGACTATTGTTTGGACTTACCAAAAATAGTCTATCTCGATTGGAGAATCCAATTCTCAACTCATTTTAAATCCTTCGAATTACTCGTTATGCGTGTGACCAAATAGGCTTTCAATTTATGTTGGTCGTCCATAATTAACTAATTAATTATAGAACGATCATGAGTGGCACCTAGTAGTACATCATGATCCCCAATTAATTGAAAGATCAACGGTTGACCTCAGAAATGATTCTGAAACCCTTCAGCAGCTATAATGAATCGTGCCCCATTCCCTTCACCATCTTATACCCACTTGGTTCAGGACATGGTCTATGTGTGTCAGTCCCCACTAGGCTGACTACGTCACACCTAGCCCAAGTAACGTTTCCTCGTCCTATGGATTCTAATTACTCTCATGTATTTAAGAGATTCATACTCTGAACATGTCATGCTCTGGCCAGAGGCTTCGAGTAACAATCCGATGATAGGCCTCGCGTATACATCTCCTCGCAAGGAGTGGTGAATCTTTTGTAGGCTATTCAAACATCTTCGGGCACTTCGGCTTATACCCAATCATCCTGGGTCCACACCTCCTCGGAGATGCTTGCTTAAGATGTCAAAGTATAAGTCTCCATGACCAAGATGACTTGAACACCGCAAGTCAAAGGAACAACGCACTTAAGCTGCAGTAAGAACTTCACTGACATATCTATATGTGGACTACCATATGAAGTTTTATAGTCAGTCACTCCAATGAACTAGTTCCCTTAACTAGCATTCATGTTTATCTCCGGACATCTCAATGTCACCAGCCAGTGAGAATCAGTTGATTAGAGAATAACCCATGCTAGTCTCAACAGAATTGATAGTGTTTGTATTTATCAATTCATCGACTAGGGACAATTTCAATACATCACAATTGCACATGTAGAGATAATCACTAGTTGTGAATTCATCACAAATTCTCTCATGCTGTGAATTGTATTACGGACATTCAGTAAATGAGCTTAAGATCTTAATCAAATAATCATGTATACTCAAATAGTGAATATTCATTTATTAAAATAAATGATTACAATCATAAGGCGATTGCCTTAGGACACTTCTCTCATATCACTAACAAACTCCCACTTGGCCTAATGCCAATCGCTACGGTACCCAATACCACAGGCTCTAACATGACCCTCAAACTTACTTTGAGGCAAGGCCTTAGTTAAAGGATCCGCTAAATTCCTTTCAGTGGAATTTTCTCAATTTGTATATCATTCCTACTTATAATCTCTCTGATCAGATGATAGCGGCGAAGCACATGTTTGGATCGCTGATGAGACCTTGGTTCCTTTGCTTGTGCAATAGCTCCATTGTTGTCACAGTAAACCGGTATTGCTTCATTAATGGTTGGAACCACACCAAGTTCTGAGACAAACTTCTTGATCCAGACTGCTTCCTTTGCTGCTTCCGAAGCTGCAATATATTCCGCTTCCGTGGTAGAATCCGCTACGGTGTCTTGCTTGGAACTTTTCTAGTTTATTGCGCCTCTATTCAAAATAAATACGTATCCGGACTGAGATTTGGAGTCATCCTTATCTGTCTGGAAACTGGCATCTGTATATCCACGTATTATCATATCACCTTATCCATATATTAGGAACACATCCTTAATTCTTCTTAAGTACTTGAGGATTGTCTTGACAGCCACCCAATGATCCATTCCTGGATCAGACTAGTATCTGCTTGTGACGCTCAGAGCATATGATACATCGGGCCTAGTACATAACATAGCATACATGATAGATCCTATCGCAGATGCATAAGGAATCTTATTCATGCAAATCCTCTCGTCTTCTGTGCGCGGACACATAGACTTTGAAAGGTTGATCCCATGCCTGATGGGAAGGTAACCTTTCTTGGATTCCGACATGCTAAACCTTTCTAGCACTCGGTCTATATATGTAGACTGCGAAAGACCAAGCAACCGTTTTGATCTATCTCTATAGATTCTAATCCCAAGGATATAGGTTGCTTCTCCCAGGTCTTTCATGGAGAAAGTTTTGGACAACCAAATTTTAACTGACTGTAAGACTGATATATCGTTTCCTATAAGTAAAATGTCATCGACATATAACACTAGGAATACGACTGCACTCCCACTAACCTTCTTGTATACACAAGGTTCGTCAGGATTTTGTGAGAAATCAAACTCTTTGATTGTCTCATCAAAACGGATGTTCCAGCTCCTGGATGCTTGCTTTAGTCTATATATGGATCGTCGAAGCTTGCATACTTCGGTTTTATTAACCGATGTGAAACCTTCAGGTTGTATCATGTATACATCCTCAAGTAGGTTTCCATTAAGGAAAGCTGTTTTCACATCCATTTGTCATATCTCATAATCATAATGAGCTGCTATGGCCAGGAGTATCCAAATGGATTTGAGCATAGCTACTGGCGAATAGGTTTCGTCATAATCAATTCCTTGTTTCTGACGATATCCTTTTGCCACTAATCTAGCCTTAAAGGTAACAACATTACCTTCCATGTCGGTTTTTTTCTTGAAAACCCACTTGCACCCTATGGGCTTAATCCCTTCAGGCGGGTTAACCAAGTCCCATACTTGATTTTCGTACATGGAATCCATTTTCGACTTCATGGCTTCAAGCCATTTATCCCTTTCTGAATTTATCAGAACATCTTCATAACTGATAGGTTCGTCATTGTTAACGAGTAACACGTCGTTCGATTCACTTATGAGAAATCCGTATCTCTCTGGAATATTGCGTGTCCTATCAGACCTACGAAGAAGTGGTGTTGTTTTAGGTTTAACTGATAGCTCATCATTATGAGTTATTGGTTGTGGGTCTAGACTATGTGTCTCTGTAATGTCTATTGGAGTTTCTTGAACTTCTTCAAGTTCAATGCTACTCCCACTGTTTTCTTGTAAAAGAAATTCTTTTCCCAGAAATACAGCATGTTCTTGAAACAAACACCTTTTGTTCCAAGGGATGATAGAATTGGTAACCCTTCGTTTCCTTAGGGTATCCAATAAATAGACATTTATCAGACTTAGCATCCAATTTGTCTGATACAGTCCGCTTTACATAAGCAGGACAACCCCATATTTGAAGGTGAGTTAAATGAGGTTTCTTACTATTCCACGTCTCATATGGAGTAGTAGAGACTACCTTGGTCGGGACTCTGTTTAGTAAGTAAACATCTGTCTTAAGCGCATAGCCCCAAAAGGATTTTGGAAGAGTTGCATGATTCATCATAGATCTAACCATGTCCATCAAGGTTCGGTTATGCCTCTCAGATACACCATTATGCTGTGGTGTATATGGCAGAGTCCATTGAGACAATATCCCATTGTCCCTAAGATAATCTTGAAACTCTTGACTCAAGTATTCACCACCCCGATCGGATCGAAGTATCATAATACTTTTGCCAAGCTGTTTCTCTACTTCACTTCTGAACTCTTTGAATTTTTCAAAAGCTTCATATTTTTGTTTCATTAAGAACACATACCCGAATCGTGAGTGATCATCGATAAAGGTAATGAAGTAGCTATAACCTCCTTGTGCAAGAGTTGACATTGGTCCACATACATTAGTATGTATTAGACCAAGCAATTCTCCCACTGGTTTACCTTTTCCGGAAAAGGGTAATTTGGTCATCTTGCCTTTAAAGCATGATTCGCATGTATCAAATGAACCGAGTTCAAATGATTCCAGCATTCCACATTGGTATAATTTGGTCATGCGTTTCTTACTTACATGGCCAAGACGACAATGCCACGTATAGGAGTCTATTTGATTATCTATTCGAGCACGTTTGTTGCTAACTTCGATATTGAAAATGTCACCAGATAAATCTAATGTGTAGATACCATTGTATAAAGTTCCGGTCCCATAAAGAACACCATTTAAAGTTATGTAACAGCAATTGTTACTAAAAGTTAAATGATAACCCTTTTCATTCAAGCATGAAATAGATACAATGTTCTTTATTAACGAAGGAACAAAATAACAATTATCCAATTCTAAGACAAGTCTAGTAGGGAGCTTTAGCAAATATGTTCCGATAGCAACAGCAGCAATCATTGCTCCATTTCCAACTCGCAAATTCGCTTCTCCCTTGACGAGTCTTCTTTTATTCCTTAGCCCCTGTATGTCATTACATATATGTGAGCTACACCCAGTATCAAGTATCCAGGTGGACGAGGAAATAGAGTGACATTCAATAACGAAGTTACCTGAAGAGGTGGGGCATCGGATGCCTTCTTCTTCAAGGACTCAAGATAAACCTTGCAGTTTCTTCGCCAGTGACCCTCCTTGCCGCAGTGATGGCAAGTGTCTTTTGGTGCCTTTTCAGTCTTTTTGGCCTTTTTCTTCTTTCCCTTATTCTATTCTTTGGGCTTCCTCTTAGAGCCTTTCTTTGAGGAACCAACTAACAGTATCGTCTTCTGATCCTGCTTTACAGAAGGCTTTACAGTCTTCATCAGGTTGAGCAACTCAGGAATGGTAGTCTCCAGCTTGTTCATCCGATAGTTCATCACAAATTGTGAGTAACTCTTGGGCAAACAATGCAGAATTAAGTCAACACTTAGTTCGTGATCCATTGCAAATCCGAGTGTGCCTAGTCGCTCAATGTACCCCAACATCTTCAACACAAAATATGAGACAGAAGTGCCTTCCTACATCTTAGAGGTGAAGAGGAGTCTGGAGACCTCGAACCTTTCGGATCTCGCCTGCTCGTCAAACAGCTCATGAAGATGGAAGATGATGGTATGAGCATCCATATGCTCATGCTGCTTTTGCAGCTCAGGTACCATAGCGGCCAGCATGATGCAACTCGCAAGTTCAGAATCGGCCACATGTTTCTGATAGGCCACTAACTGGTCTGGAGTTGCATCTTCTGGAGGATGGTTGGGAAGTTGTTCTTCAAGGACATAAGCAAGCTTTTCTGCCTTGAGGACTATTCTCAGGTTTCGAAGCCAGTCCATGAAGTTTGGCCCAGTCAGCTTATTGGTGTCCAAAATGGAACGCAAATTCAGAGAAGACATGATCAAGTGATTATCCTAGAAATACAAATTGAGCTTATGTGAGAAGAATGATAAAGAATGCATCAATATACATTAATTAAATCCTATTTATTTTTCGAATTGAATAACCCTTTTATCAATCCGGGAGATCGTAGGAACATCTCCAAATAGGTTGATATCCAACCATAGATAAGAATAACCATGGCTAGAGTCCATCAAGTTATTCTTAGCTATGAAGGTAGGTAATTATACCGATTACATATTACACATATGTAACTATCACATTATGCTATCAACTAATTGAATGTTTGCATAAATCATTGGGTTGTTAACTCATTAACAAGTATGCAACAATATACATAGCACCCAACTACACCTCTCTTTACATCGACCTTGGTTGTGGCACAACAAATCGATGCTCCAAGCTTAAGGCTGACCCATTAATCAAGAAATAGTTTTAATATGGTTGGAGCTCATTCAACCGTTTAGTTAGGCTTGGATGTATCCAACAACCAAAACTAAGGATTGACCTCTGACTCCAACTATATTAATCATAAATTAATTCCATGGTTTGAACATGTTGAGGTTCAAGCCGGGCATGGATGTGTCCATCAACCCAAACGAGAAATAAAACTCCGGTTCTAACCATATTAATGGAAGGTGTTGGCCTTAATATTTTGTAAGGGGTTTTGAGTCTCATCCTTTTCCTTTTAAGCACATTCATGACATATAATTATGTCATGTTCTAACGATTTCCTTAATAAAGTATGTATGTGACTTAATTTATCAAGTCTCATTAATTGAATTAGGAACCGGATTTCCTAATTCTAATTTCACACTTTATTCATCGAATTGTTTTGGGAAACAATTTCCTAAATTGTCATAATCAATTTCGGAAATAATATGTTGAAGACTTTGATTTCTCTAAATCAAATCTTATTAAATTAAGAGACAGATTCCCTTAATTCAACCATATATTATTTACATGAAAATCTTATTTAAGGAAATAAACTCTATAGGAAATAATTTTCCTAATTAATTTTGGAGACAACAATATGTAAGAGCATCACCTCATAAATCAAATAAGGAAATTATCGTTTGAGAATCACCTCAAAAATTTTCAAGATTTGATCATATATTTTATTTATGGATAATTAATTACAACAAATTATTTACTTTAGGTGGCTCCCTGATGCACTCCCCAAAGAAAAGAAATTTGTTGTAAATTTAATTTGGCCTGCTCCCCGAGGCATAACCAAATTAAACTTGACAATTAAAGAACTTGTTAATAATATAATTTGGATGGCTCAACGAGGCCTTCCCAAATCAATTTTAACAATTCATATTCAAAATAGGAAATTAAATTATAACAACTAACTTTAATTTGGGTGGCTCCCCGAGGCACTTCCCAAAGTAAAGAATTTTGTTAATAATTTAAAAACCAATTTGAATTTAATTGTCAATTAATGTTTCCATAAAATGTCTAGACTTTCATGAAAAGAAAGTGCCCAAAATTACGAGCTTTCCATAAATGGAAAGTTTCCAAAATTAAAAGGTTTTCAGAATTATTGTAAGTTTCTGGTACAAAGAAAACTTACGTATTTCCAAAATTAGAAAATTTTCAAAATTAGGAAATTTTCAAAACTGGAAAGTTTCCAAAAATGGAAAGTTTTCACAATTATCATAAAATTTCAGAAATAGAGATATTTCAAAAGTTTACGAAATTTCATGAGGATTTCCAAACTTTAAAATTCCTAAATCTAAAATTTACTATAATTGGAAATTTTTCTAAAATTGAGATCATGACAAAGTTTTTCGCAAAACAATTATATGATTATGTCGAACACTAACCGGCTCTGATACCTCTGTTGGGACCGGGTGCATGCCGACCCGGACACGTATTGTAATTGTTACATAATTACATGCAGCGGAAACAAAAGCATAAATAATTTCCTAAATTATTCTAACACATATCCTAAGCATGCAATGTGTTCACATAATCGTAATATAAAATTTTTGCAGAAAAGGAAATTACTCTACGAATTACCTTGCGTAACTTGGAAGAAGGGACGAGATCCAACTGTTAGCGTCCCTTGAAAGCTCCGCCTCTATTCGTATCCACGCCGAGTATCGTCGGGATGACTTCGCTAAGCCACGAGTTTCATGTTCACGAGAACTACTAGATTCTTCGTGAACACGACGAAAACCGAGAGAGTAATTGTAACGACCCGGAAAATTTTTTCAATATTTTTTTAAAATATTGATCATGTCTAGATAGTGTTTGAGGAACCTAGAAATACTAGTACGAATTTTAGCCTAGTTATCTATGATTTTCCCATTTAAATTGAGAAGCTAAGTACTAATGGGTCTTATATGAGCTTTTCTAGTACCATAGTTATTAGTGGGTTTTAGGTAGAATTTAATATAAATATAAATGGGTTTTTATTAGGAATATTAGCATAATTATGGGTGAGTCTTAGGGGAATTTTTGAAATTAAAAGAAAAATAAAAATAAAATGAAGTAAAAATAAAGTGCATGCACCAAGAATTGAACCGTAGACCTAGTATACTACCATGCATGTACTAACCAATTCACCTAGCAAGGGAGTGCTAGTAGAGAATGAAGTGGATTTTGGTTAAGGCTTAGGGAAAATGAAGAGTCACCAAGGGAAGAGACACCATGACTCTTCACTTGCCCTCCTTTATGTGGTATAAAAGCAATGAGAGAGGTGGCATGGAAGTTACTCTTTTCATTTCTTCTTCCACCAAGTCTCTTCTTCTTCCTCCATCCTTCTCCTAGCCGAAACTTACCAAGGGGATTCTCCCTTGGAAAAACTTCACAAGGAGACCTCTTCCTCAAGATCTAAGGGTTTTCCTACAAGGCTACAAGGGCTAGGGGTAATCTAAGGTCAAAGAAGTTTCTTTCGGTTTCTCTATTCAAGGTGAAAAATCAAGATAACCCAAGGTAAGACTCCCTCACCTGTGGTATAATAGTTTCCGAGTTATTTTCATGATACAAGAATTTGTTTGGACTATATGTGAAGAAAACCAAAGTTAGGGCTTTCAAGGGTTTCGGCCACCATAGGTTTCTATGATTGGACTTGGATCTAACTCTCTAATATTGTTTCTTATGTTTTCTCATGTGGTAAGGGATGTTAATAGGGGTTTATGTGAAAGTTTTTACATGTTTGTGGCCTAGTAACTTTCGGCCAAGATGGGTTTTAGGGCAAGGGGTTAGGGTTAACTCCAAGCAAGGGTTCAAATGGCTTCCATGGTATTATATGTAAGGTAATAGATGTGAATTGGGAATTTTATGAATTGTTCCATGGGCTTGTGATCCTCTTTGGGTTTCGGCCAATGCATGTTTTAGGGCTAGGACTTGGAGTTAAGTCCAAATAAGGGTTCAAATGATTTTCTATGGCATGGTATGTATTGTATGGAATGTTAATCATGACCTATGTGAATTTCTCATGGACTTATAGTCCTCTAGGGTTTTCGGCCAAGACCCTAACCTAGGGTTTGGTTTAAGTTAAGGTCTCAAGGTTACTTGATTATAGATGGTTATGATGTAAGTATATGAATAAGCATGATGTAAGGATCATTATGTTACCAAAACCCTAGCTTCGTATGTTAAGTATCGTGATTTCGTATGTTTAGGTCATATGTTATGTTCTATTCATGAATGTTTTAATCATATGCCATGAACACATGTATTTGATGTAGGCTTCATATTATATAGAATGATGCATATATGTTGTTAAATGCCTATGATAGATATATGGTTATGAAGGTCTATGCATGCTATATGCTGAATGCCATGAACCTAAGTAATGTAGAATTTCCATGAACCTAAATAATATGTACCTTGTTCATAAGAATTTTCCCATGTATGCTCTATGATGGATACTATGATTATGTATGTATGTCATGTTTTACAAAAGAGGAAGATGAATGAAGACAATGTTTATGCCTTAAATACGAATGATAAGTATGAATGATAAGTATGAATGATGAAGGCATAATGATGTTATGAACTAAGTATGAATGATGAAATGCCAAGTATGATTTATGTCATGATGAGGGATGGGCACCTTAAGAACGCCTCGGTTCTGGACTACCGTAGCTGTCCACGGTTCTGGAACTACCGTAGTTGTTCCTACTCTTATGTCAAGTTTCATGAAACAAGATTATGTCTATGCTAAGAATATTCTATGAATGATGAAGCATATGAAGTATTTTACTTTTATGAATAGGCTTGTACCGGACCGAAGTAAGGGTCCAAGGGATGAGCACCTTAAGAACGCCCCGGTTCTGGACTACCGAAGCTGTCCACGGTTCTGGGACTACCGAAGCTGTCCAACAGGGATGGGCACCTTAAGAACGCCCCGGTTTTTGGAACTACCGTAGCTGTTCCTACCCTAGTAGGTCAGGGCTCGCTACCTCGTATTTACTTAGGGATGCGCTCTTATGATGTATGTATGTGGTACAAGCCGGGGACCCCAATGATATTATGATTATGTTTAAGTATTTAAAAGTATGATTTTAAATTAAGCATCCTTATGTATATGCATTTGACTCATGTATTCATTCATGCTATGCATTATGCCATGATAAGTAAGGTTATGCTTATGTTCATGATAAGAAATATGTCATGATAAGTATGTTTATGCTTATGTTCATGATAAGAAATATGTCATGATAAGTATGTTTATGCTTATGTTCATGATAAGAAATATGCAATGATAAGTATGATTGTGCTTATGTTCATGATAAGAATTATGCCATGATAAGTATGTTTATGCTTATGTTCAATGTTAAGAAATATGCCATGATAAGTATGATTATGCTTATGTATGTTCATGTTAGGAATTATGCAATGATAATTATGTGATGCCCATGTTTTACGTTAAGAGTAAGCTTATGTTTTATGTTCAAGATTATGCTATGATGAATGTTTCATATGTTTATGCATGATATGACGTATGGTTTTTAGTGAGTAGGAAAGGGTCTTACTAAGCCTATGTGCTTATAGTCTTATGTTCTTATACCACAGATCAAGCAAGGGGTTATTCGGTGAAGCAGCAGGAGGGGCCAAAAGTGTGTGTGTGGTAGTGACATGGCAAAGGAAAGAGAAAAAAAAGACTCTTTTATTATGTCTTGTGTTTCGAAATGCCTCTTTAGATTCTATGCTATACTTAAGATAAGATACTTGCTACTTATGATGCTCATGGATAAGTTATGTACTACTTCTGATGCTTATGGATAAAGTAAGGAATGTTATGCTGTTAATATGCTAAGTTACAATGCTACCATGTTCAAGAATGATCGGTTAAGGCATATATACATGTTCAAGTAATAGTTGCATGGTAAAACGCATGTGTATAAAGAAAAAATTTATTCCGCTGCATTTAGATGTTCACATGCCTAGGTATGTTAACGTAACGCCGCCTCTCGCCACACCGTGAGAGGTGTAGGAAAGGCGGGCGTTACAGTAATCAAATCGAAAGACTCACCACCAAGGTTGGCCGAAGAGGAAGATCGTCGCAAGGAAGAACTTCGTCGCCTTGATGCTTCTCCTTGTGCTCACGGCAAGAAGAAAGAAGGAAGGCCTATGGCCGGCCAAGAGAGAGGGAGAGAAGAAGTGGAGAGAGCCCAAGCAATTCTTGGATGGATCCTCTTCCATGGCACCCCTTGGGTCCTTTATATAGGGAGAGGTTTCTTAATTCCCAAGCAAACCTCTCCTTGATTATGGAATAATTTCTCAATCAATCCATAATCAAGGCTCTCATGATCAAGCTTCTTCTTCTTGATTATGGAATAATTTCTCAATCAATCCATAATCAAGGCTCTCTTTCTTTTGGCATGATTATATAAAATTTATAAAACAAACCAACCATTGGTTCATTATATAAAAATTTATAAAACAAACCAACTCATGGTTCATTATAGAAATTTTATTAAACAAACCAACTCATGGTTCATTATATAAAAATTTATATAAAATTTATATAACCTTTTATAAAATAAACCAACCTTTGGTCTATTTTATAAAACAAACCAAAATAGACTTATCCTCTTATGGTGGTGGCCGGCCATGACAAGAAGAGAGGAGGCCCCCTTCCTTGGTCGGCCCATCTAACCCCAATTGGATCAAATCCCTTAATGAATTAAACTTATTTAATTCACCCATTAAGTCTTTAAAAGACTTAGTCATTCTATGCTTCCGATGCGTCTGAAATAAATTCAGTTTTGACTATTATTTGGACTTACCAAAAATAGTCTATCTCGATTGGAGAATCCAATTCTCAACTCGTTTTAAATCCTTCGAATTACTCGTTATGTGTGTGACCAAATAGGCTTTCAATTTATGTTGATCGTCCATAATTAACTAATTAATTATAGAATGATCATGAGTGACACCTAGTAGTACATCATGATCCTCAATTAATTGAAAGATCAACGGTTGACCTCAGAAATGATTCTGAAACCCTTCAGCAACTATAATGAATCGTGCCTCATTCCCTTCACCATCTTATACCCACTTGGTTCAGGACATGGTCTATGTGTGTCAGTCCCCACTAGGCTGACTACGTCACACCTAGCCCAAGTAACGTTTCCTCGTCCTATGGATTCTAATTACTCTCATGTATTTAAGAGATTCATACTCTGAACATGTCATGCTCTGGCCAGAGGCTTCGAGTAACAATCCGACGATAGGCCTCGGGTATACATCTCCTCGTAAGGAGTGGTGAATCCTTTGTAGGCTGTTCAAACATCTTTGGGCACTTCGGCTTATACTCAATCATCCTGGGTCCACACCTCTTTGGAGATGCTTGCTTAAGATGTCAAAGTATAAGTCTCCATGACCAAGATGACTTGAGCACCGCAAGTCAAAGGAACATCGCACTTAAGCTGCAGTAAGAACTTCACTGACATATCTATATGTAGACTACCATATGAAGTTTTACGGCCAGTCACTCCAATGAACTAGTTCCCTTAACTAGCATTTATGTTTATCTCCGGACATCTCAATGTCACCAGCCAGTGAGAATTAGCTGATTAGAGAATAACCCATGCTAGTCTCAACAGAATTGATAGTGTCCGTATTTATCAATTCATCGACTAGGGAATTTCAATACTTCACAATTGCACATGTAGAGATAATCACTAGTTGTGAATTCATCACAAATTCTCTCATGCTGTGAATTGTATTGCGGACATTCAGTAAATGACCTTAAGATCTTAATCAGATAATCATGTATACTCAAATAGTGAATATTTATTTATTAAAATAAATGATTACAATCATAAGGCGATTGCCTTTGGACACTTCTCTCATATCACTAACAGACCCTGCATTACAAGACTGGAGAGAGCCCTATGTGGAGTTCTTACGCAGTGGGGCTATGTCGGTGGGCAATAAGGAAGTTCGGTTCTTCCGACACAGGGCCTCCAGGTTCACGCTGGTCAGGGAGTAGCTATATAAAAGAGTCTTTTGCCCGACCTTTGCTCAAATGTGTCAGTCTAAAGGAAGCATACTACATCATGCGGGAAATTCACGAAGGCATATGTGGAAGTCATATCGAGGGAAGATTCATGGCTAGGAAGATTATCCTGGCCAGATATTTTTGGCCCATACTGCAAGTAGATGCTGTCAAATTTGTGGCTGGATGTGAGGCCTATCAAAAGCATCAACATATCACTCATCGCCCAACTAAGCTATTTCGAGCCTCCACTATTTCCTGCCTCTTCGATCAATGGGGGATGGACATAGTAGGCCCTTTTCCAATCGAGAATCAGTAGAAGAAGTTCTTGTTAGTGCTGGTTGACTACTTCTCCAAATGGGTTGAAGCTAAACCGCTTGCACATATTACGGAGGTCGCTGTGATGAAGATCCTATAGAGGGATATAGTCTGCAGGTATGACATTCCTTATAAATTGGTGTCAGATAATGACAGACAATTGTAGGGCGCAAGCTTGGAGAATGGTGTGATTGACTGGGTATTCACCAAGCTTTCACTTCAGGTGCATATCCTCAAGGCAATGGCCAAACAGAGGTAGTCAATCAGGAGATTATTAGAGGGCTGAAGATAAAGCTGGATCACATCAGAGGCAGCTGGGTAGAAGAGCTTCCAAGAATTCTATGGTCGTACCGCACCACTCCCAGGGAAGGCACAGGCCAGAGCTCTTTCAATTTGGTATATGAAGCGGAAGCGGTAATTCCGATGGAGATAGGCAATGAGTCTGTCCGGCGGCAGCACTACAACAAAGAATACAATAATCAAGAACGGTTGATTGACTTGGACCTGGTGGCAGAGATACGAGACAAGGCAGCTACCCCACTAGTTGCGTACCGGCAGCGTATGCAGCAAGCATACAGTTGTCGAGTGATCACCCAAACTTTTCAAGTTGGAGATAAGGGTTGGAAAAGAATCAAGCCGGTTGGCAACCCCGGAAATCTCGAGCCGCAGTGGAGCAGACCCTACATTATCGTCAAAAAGCTCACTGGAGGTAGCTATTATCTACAAGATGACAAGGGCAAAAAGCTGGATAGGCCATGGCTTGCAAATCACCTTCAATCATATCGTACTCGGTGAGCCTTGTGAGATATACTATGTATTAGTATGCATGCTTATACTGTTTAGCAGTTCCAATAATGAAAGAAACATGCGAGATGCTCATCAAGTACCAGTACAATTGTTCGAAGATCCTACCATTTCGTGGTGCCGAGGATGCCCGAGATGAATAGGCCTAGTCGTGGTGTCGAGGATGCCCGATCAAGTGGAACTTTAAGAGCCTATCATCTCGTGGTGCCGAGGATGCCTGAGATGAGTAAGTCTGGTCATGGTGTCACGGATGACCAACCAGGAGGAGCACGAAGACCCTACCATCTCGTGGTCCGAGGATGCCCGAGATGAGTAGGCTTGGTCATAGTGCCGAGGAACCCCATCCAAGAGGTACACGAAGACCCTACCATCTCGTAGTGTCGAGGATGCCCGAGATGAATAGGCTTGGTCGTGGTGCCGAGGATGCCTGACCAGGAGGAGCACGAAGACCCTACCATCTGGTGGTGTCAAGGATGCTCGAGATGAGTAGGTCTGGTCATGGTGCCGAGAATGCACGACCAGGAGGAGCACGAAGACCCTACCATCTCGTGGTGCCGAGGATGCCCGAGATGAGTAGGCCTGGTTATGGTGCCGAGGATGCCGACCAGGAGGAGCATGAAAATCCTACCATCTCGTGGTGCCGAGAATGTTCGAGATGAGTAGGCCTGGTCATAGTGCCGAGGATGCCTGACCAGGAGGAGCATAAAATCCTACCATCTCGTGATGTCAAGGATGTCCGAGATGAGTAGGCTTGGTCGTGGTGCCGAAGATGCCCGACTACGTGGCGCTTGAAGATCCTACTATCTCGTGGTGTCGAGAATGCCCAAGATGAGTAGGCCTGGTCGTGGTGCTGAGGATGCCCAACTAGGAGGAGCATGAAGACCCTACCATCTCGTGGTGCCGAGGATGCCCGAGCTGAGTAGGCCTAGTCGTGGTGCCGAGGATGCCCGACCAAGAGGAGCATAAGCCCCTACCATCTTGTGGTGCCAAGGATGCCTGAGATGAATAGGCCTGTTCGTGGTGACGTGGATGCCCGACCAGGTGGATTATGAAAATCCTACCATCTCGTGGTGCCAAGAATGCCCGAGATGAGTAGGCTTAGTCGTGGTGCCAAGGATGCCCGATCAGGTGGAGCATGAAAATCTTACCATCTTGTGGTGCCGAGGATGCCCGAGATAAGTAGGCCTAGTCGTGGTGTCGAAGATGCACGACCAAGAGGACCACAAAGACCCTACCATATCATGGTGCCGAGGATGCCCGAGATGAGTAGGCCTGGTTATGGTGCCGAGGATGCCCGACCAGGAGGAGCATGAAAATCCTACCATCTCGTGGTGCCGAGGATGCCCAAGATGAGTAGGCCTGGTCGTGGTGCCGAGGATGTCTGACTAGGAGAAGCATAAAATCCTACCATCTCATGGTGCCGAGAATGCCCGAGATGAGTAGGTCTGGTTGTGGTGCCGAGGATGCCCAACCAGGTGGAGCTTGAAGATCCTACCATCTCGTGTGCCGAGGATACCCAAGATGAGTAGGCCTGATCGTGGTGCTGAGGATGCCCGACCAGGAGGAGCACGAATACCCTACCATCTCATGGTGTCGAGGATGTCCGAGATTAGTAGGCCTGATCGTGGTGTTGAGGATGCCCGACCAGTAGGAGCATAAGCCTCTACCATCTCGTGGTGCCAAGAATGCCCTAGATGAATAAGCCTGGTCGTGGTACCGAGGATGTTCGACCAGGTGGATTATGAAAATCCTACCATCTCGTGGTGCCGAGGATGCCCGACCAGGTGGAGCATGAAAATCCTACCATCTTGTGGTGCCGAGGATGCCCAAGATGAGTAGGTCTAGTCGTGGTTCCGAGAATACCTGACCAGGTGGAGCATGAAGATCCTACCATCTCGTGGTGTCGAGGATGCCCAAGATGACTAGGCCTGGTTGTGGTGCCGAAGATGCCTGACCAGGCGGAGCATGAAGATCCTAACATCTCGTGGTGTTGAGGATACCCGAGATGAGTAGACCAGATCGAGGTGCCAAGGAAGCCCGACCAGAGACGAGTTAGCTTGAGCACGGCGTTGAGGAAGCACTGCCCGGTATAACTTGGACCTATGCCATCTAGCTTTGGAGACGACACTAGAGGTACATCGGCCTAGGTGAAATACTAGGTCGAGTCCTGTCCTTGCCCGCGTAGACGGTTAGCCACGCATTAAAGCCTCGTCTCTCCCTTGATGTTAGGCCTCGCGTGTGCGATGGATCCATATGCGGAAGAGGAGGGAAAGATAGGCAACTGAGGGGCGACAAGATATAGAAGATGAATGTATTTCCTTTATGGATGAAGATTACATTTGAAGTGTATTCAATCAAGCACAGAAGTCAAACACAAGTTGGAATTATATTAGAAGAAAGAGACAAGAAGACAAATGCGCTTCATTCAATTCAGAGTACATTTCATAAAGTACAGAAGAATAAAAGAGAGTGAAGTAGAAGACAAATATATTCCAGGAAAAGGCATAGAAGATAAAGGCATATTATTCACACTCAGAGTGCACAAGACAATAGTGCTAAATATTTCATTCAAAATGGATGATTACATCTGAAGTACATTTGAAAACGAAAAATACAAGGCACAATACAAAAGAAGAAAAGAAAATGGGTCGGCTACAATTCCTTCTCCTCGAGCGGCAGCTCCTCCCAGGCTTAACTGACGCTGAGGGAGCTAAGGTCAACGTCCGATTTCAATACTCCCACTCGCCGTATTTGCTGGACTACCCCGTTGAAGCCTTGCTTCAGACGTCTCTGCACTTGGTTTGCTAGGAGTCGCCAAATTCATCTGACTGGAGGAACTTGGCTTTGGATGCCACCTCTAACTCTCCCTGTTGGGACTCTTTGTCATCTTTGTATTTCTGAAGTTCTTCTACAACTGCATCCCGGCCAGTCCTCAGCCTGGCCGCCTCGGAGGATAGTCGATCCTGATCGGCTCAGACATCCTTAAGCTGTTCTGCACTTGTCTGGTTTGCGCTTGAGCTCGCTTCGAGTCTTCCTGCAGCCGGCGGATGTCTGTCGACAGCTTCGCCACCCGTTCATCGAAGCACCCCCTCTCTTCAGCCAAATGGCTCAACTCATTTGTGAGGGTCTTCGACATCTTTGATAAGAGGAGCAACCGGTGGTTAGCGTTGTGCAGTAAAGACCCAGAGGCCAGTAGAGCATACAGTGCTCCACTTTAGCCTGAAGGCCCCTACTGACCTCTGCCTGCATCAGGCCTTCCTCGCGAGCTAGGTAGACCTCCACCTTTAAATCAACTACCTGGTGGCGCAAGGCGTTGGTATCCTACTCGGAGGATAGGCAGTTGCCTAGGGAAAGACAGTTAGATGCAACTTGCTATAGCAAATGACGAGAATTAGTAAAAGTAAACGATGATTAGAGAAAAGAATGATACCTTTACCTTGAGGAGTAACTCATGCAGATTGGTGAGTAACCCAACTGAAGCGCCTAAGGTCCTCCCCCTCGTAACTCTGCAGCTCCTCCTGGAAGACTTGTCTTTGAGGCAGCGGAGGGGCTGGACGCTGGGTGCTTCGACGGGCACTCTGGAGGGCCCCGGGATGTCCTCTTCTATGCTGGAGGCTTCTCCCGAAGTATGACCCTTAGCAGAGGCCTCCTTCAACTCGACTGGTCGAGGGCCCAGGGAAGTCGCCTTCACCACTGTCTTTACCTTCCGGCGTAGACGGGTGTTGGTGAGCAAGGGCTTGCCTGGGCTCACTCCTTGCCCTTGAGGCCCCTAGAAGCCTCGGAGACTTCGGGGTGGACCTCCACCTCACCCGCCAGCGCCACAGTAGCAGGTGGCACTCCCGGGTAGTGTGTGGAGAGAGGAACAGTGTCCTCGTCGTCCATCGCCACCCTAGTCGGGAGGGGCCTTTTCTTTAGGTGCGCGGAGGGGACTGTGGGCTCTTGTCCGTGGTCTGTTGGCTCGTCTTCTACATCCTCCCCCTCCTCGAGGATACTGGCGAGGCACAACTGTTTCTTAAGGAGTCGGCGTGCCTTCCCTGTATGTGGTCGGCTCGCCTTCCCAGTGGGCTTTGGCGCCACCATAGGAGCTTGAGCTAGCAGGGCTTTGTTGCCCCCTTCACCTTCGGCAGGAATGAGAGGTGGGGCAATCTCCTGAATGATGGAGAGCTTGACAGAGTTCGGATCCTCGCTAGGAACCTACTCGGAGTCCTCGGATAACTCGGCCACCGACAAGGGAGCAGCTGGGGGAGGGGTCAAGGCTTGTTTATTGGCCTGCTCCCATTTGAGGAGCTTGTTCATTGCCTAGGACAACATGATGTCCTCTGCAATACAAAAACAACAAGACGTCACTTAAAATCAATAATCATTTAATAAAAATGTGAACTTACTGTAAGATGTGTATACTGAAAGACATGATTTCTTTATATGAATATCTTCATTTTGAAAAGATAATCACAACTACACTAGGTGCATGTTTATATTAGTACATGCATGAAGTCCAATTACTTTGCATTGTAGATAACATGGTGTGTGGTGTCACACAGAAGATCATGTTATCAGTTCCTTGCTTAGTATAAATAGAGGCTCACAACCGAGTTGGAATTGGATAACCCATCGTGATGGTTGTAGTGTAATTAGGTGTTGTTTGTCTTGACCATAGAATTACACTAGTGTGCTTCGAGTACATTGAGCAGGACCAAAACCCGAGGTTATCCAATTTGTACTGACTCGATAATTGGATAGGACCTCAGTTTATATTATGGAGTATGATCCCTTAATCCCGATATAATAACAGGCATATATTATTAACTATTATTTCTTTGATTTACCAATGGGCGAGATCTATTCTGTTAGATCGACATGCCCGGTAAGTTGGGAGATGATATTAATAATATGATGTGTTATTGATTATTAATGGAATCTATGTCCTGGTGAGTCGAGTTGATGATGCCCCGTTGATGAGCTCAAAAGGTTCATTGTGCTACACCTTGCAGGTGGATTTGATCCGGCACGATGATAAGGTTGAGTGGTACTAGTCAAGGATCCAGAAGTTAATTAATTTGAATTGTCAGTAATTTAAATTAATTAACGGACATTCGAGATCTTAAATACGGGGGGATGGACGACTCGTGATATGCGGAGCCCATATGAAAATATGGGGGTTGGTGAGGAAGTTCAATTAAGATCCTTTAGTGGAATGGATCTTAATTAATGGATTGGGTTTAGATCCATTGGTGGGCCAATATCCAACTCCTCCTCTTGGTCCCTACCTTAGCCCTATAAATACCCTAGGAGATCATGATGCCAAGGCTTGATCAATCCAATTGGAAAACCCCTTGGCCTCTCTCTTTTCTCCCTCTCATCCTCTCTCCTAGGGCGCCGGTGCACACCAAGAAGAGAAGCTTCCTTCTCTTCTTCTCTCCTTCTTCTCTTTCGGCGTGGGCTACTAAGAAAGGGTAAACGTTCTCCCTCTCGGTTGGTGGCCGGAGCACGCGGGAAAGAGTGAGGAGAGGAGTCAGCGGCGTGGAAGAGTGGCGTAAGGGCGCCGACAGTGAGGGAGAAGGCTTGAGAGCTTGGCTGCGGGTTTAGGAAGAAGAAAAGCCTTCTTCTTCCTTCCTCTCCATTTTCTTCATCTTCCTTAGCCTCTGTTGGATGGAGAGCAGGTGGCCGGCGAGCTTGGCTGGCCGGCGGCGCACGCGTGGAAGAGGAAGAAGGCCCGGCGGTGCAAACCCTAATCTAGGGTTTGCGGCTAGGGCAAGGAGGAGAGGCTTTTGGAGGCTTTGGTGATTTCGGTTCCCGGTAGATCGTCATCCACACAACGTCCGAGAAGGGAGGGACATAAGGTAGAAGACCGCGAGGTGATCGGGAAGGTATATTTCTTCCCAAGCTCCCTTGATTATCCTTATGTTCATACATGTGCTTGTTTTATTTACCTCGTCATTTTATGTGTGTTAGTTTATTAATTTGATTTCATATCATAGCCATTAATTTACTAATTGGACCTCGACCATAAACACAAAAGCTGGCGATCCACTCGTTGCCTTTTCCGCGGTCAAACGATCAAGCAAATTACAAGGCCGATTTTTGTAATTGGCTGAGTTGTAATTTGGATCGTTCGATACGACACGAGATGGTCGTTGGGAGACGGGTCTCCATTCAGATTAATTTTTAATCCGTAGACATGGAGAGGTTTCTCGGAATGACCAAGTATTTGCTTAGGAAACCCGCCAAGCCATACCCAACACTTACTGAGGTTGGGGCTAATGATGGTGGCTTTGGAGCTGAGCCCGGCCTGATACAGGAGTTCTTCACACTACACCAGGCTAGGGTCGTTGAACTCCATGCCGGCCAAGATGCCTCTGGCCCACTGGTACCCCGGATCTTGCTGGAAGTCGCCTAGCTCCGGAATGAACGGTAGGTCTTCTCTCCAGCGGATTGGGCCGAAGGGGTGCTCAAGAAGTCAGATGAAGAAAAAACGCTCCTTCTATCCCTTATGGGAGGAAGGAAGGCTTCCTATAAACTTATGGCTGGGGCGAGCCATGAAACTGTAAGTACCCCTAGACACTAAGGTTGGGAGGAAGAAAAAAATGAAAAAAGCGGGGGGGGGGGGGGGGGGGGGGAGTCAAAGGAATGTCGAAGAGTTTGAAAATTATAAATGCTCCGCCCATCTAGGCGAAGGCGTTGGGAGCCATCTGGTGTAATGGGATATCAAAATAAGCAGATATGCTCATAAAAAAGGGAGGAAGAGGAAAACGGAGGTCATGCACTACTTGCCCTAGGAAAAAGGTGAAAACCCCTAAGCGAGGTTCTACGAGGGATTGGTCCAGCCTAGGGGCCTCCACATCCAACTCCGCCGGAATGTCGTACGCTTCATAGGTGGCTCCGAGGGTGTCGAACTTAATCCTAGATGAAGTGGCTTTGTACCACTCCGGACAGTAACCCTGTTTGTTGGATCGGAGTAAATCGATAGAGGGGGGGGTGAATATCGATCCGAAAATTTCAGACAATTAAGAGAAATTACGCAGCGGAAAAAGTAAAACAAAGTCGCTAACACGGTTTGTTTTACTTGGTTCGGAGTCATGGTCGGCTCCTACTCCAAGGCCCACGGTCTTTGTCCGTTTACGATGGGAAATTCTATATTCGAAGAATATTTACAATTTGGAGTACAGATATAGAATTAAAAAAAAGGAAGTTACAACACTTAAGCTTTTACCGACGACCAGAGTGGATGGAATTTCGGAACAGCGGGTCATCGTCGGAGCTTGAATCATGAGTGCGGAGCGTGTCAGAGCATAGCGCTTGAGCGAAAGTGTTGAGAGCGAGATTTGCAAGTTGTTCTGAAGCCTTGGGGGTGAACTCCTATTTATACTGGTCGCTGGGGTGCCTGTGTTGAAGGGGGTGCCTAACACGTGGCCTCTCCTGCGCGAACTCTAATCCACAGGCTTGGTCAGTGCTTATCTCCTTCATTGAGACGCCTGAGCTGATTGGGGTGCCTGTGTTAACACAGGCGCCTAGCTTGACTTGGTCCAAAGGCTTTTGTGGCAGTTTGCTTCGATGGCTTGGTTTTGCCTTGCACTGGGGTGCCTGTATCCATACAGGCGCCTAGCCCAGTGAGGCGCCTCCTTCCAATGAGGCGCTTGAGCTTTAGAAACACAGTCCCTTCGTTTCCTGCAACCAGGGTTAGTTCCAAACATAAGAAGCAAATATACATGGTATATTAAACATTATTCACAGCCTAAGCTGTCTTGGTTTTGACTTTGGGTCTCCCACATGGAACCCTAGGTCGAACTGATGCCTAATGTTCCCTCCTACGGGGAACGCATCCTCATCTACTCCTCTCAAGAGAATTTACCTTTTAGCCAACCGGCTCCTCCGGTTGGATTTTTGCCCAGCTTCACTCACCAGGTCTTCTGTGCCCAGTCCTCGACCAGGTCTTAGTGCCCAGCTTCACTCACCAGGTCTTAGTGCCCAGCTTCACTCATCAGGTCTTATTGCCCAACCTTACATCAGGACTTAGTTGCCCAGCCTGCGGTCAGGACTTAGTGCCCAATTCAAAGAACCAGGACATAGTGCCTAGTGCACCTAGGACTTTCCTGCACACTTAATAAGCTTGTTAGATCACAACCAACTCTTAACTTCTGAACCCTTTGCCATTATCAAAACATAAGTTCGACTTTGGTACTTCCGGCACCAACAATCTCCCCCTTTTTGATTTATGGCAACACGATTCAAAAAGTTATGTTAAACAACATATTATAGCAATCTAACAACAATAATAATCTAACAATAGAAATTTATCTCCCCCTGAATTGCACATTCTCCCCCTAAAATTTTCAATGTCATGCGGGTTTTGTAAACTTTCTAAGTGCTAAGTGTTTTTCAAAATTTAGCAAAAGCTTTAAGTTTTCGACTAAGTGTTTTTCAAAAGTAAAGCAAAAGCAAAAGCAAAAGCATTTGCAAAAAAAAAAACTTTTTACACTTAGACAATTTTGAAAAAGTTTTACAATCTTTTTATACTTATATAATTTTTGAAAAGGTTTTGCAATCTTTTCATTTTGAAAAAGTTTTAGCAAGCTTTTTACACTTAAAAAAATTTTTCAAAAAGTTTGTGCAAGCTTCTTACACTTAGAAAATTTTTAAAAAGTTTTTTGCAAGCTTTTTACACTTAGAAAATTTGCTTGAAAAATACTTTTTTAAAAAAATCTTAATACACTTTTGCTTAAAACAATTTCACTTAGAAACATTTGCCAAAAAAAATATTTCAAAATAGTTTAGCTTAGACAAATTTTCTTTACTAAGAAAAAAATTACTTTAGGAATATTTTCAAGATAAGTGCACTAAGAAAATTTTTGGAAATCCTTTAGAAATTTTTTGGAAGTACTTTGAAGATGCTTAGAACAATTTTAAAGCACTTAGAAACATAAAACAAACATTTGAAGTACTTAGAAAAATTTAGGAAAAATTTGAAGTAAAAAACATTATTTTTAAGCACTTAGAAATACTTAGCTTTTTGTGAGAAAAAATTAAAAATTTTCTCTCTTTTCTTTCTCTCCCCCTTTGCCATATATAAAAAAATAACTATTGTAATTCATTTTTGAATTAGAGCAAGTTAAACAAATTGGAACTCCGTATTGAACCCACTCTAGTGAATTTCAGCAAGCAATAGAAAAAGGACCAAACCAATTTAAACCGATCTTGTTCGGGTCCTGTCTAACCTAATTAGCTACTTACTAACTGTCATAAATAGTAGCTTTCGCTAGGGTTAGTCAAGTTAAGTGATCTAATCAAGTTAGATTTTCTAAGCTTGACACTTAACCTGATTGTTGTTCAACTTGTATTTATTGCCCCAATTACTGTAGATGCACTGACTTAAAGCATCTTGAATCAAGGCATAGACCTAAGCATCTCAACCTAGTCTAGGTTATCATTCAAAAGTACCCTAAGGTACTTGTGAGATGATGGCTTCTAGATCTATAGGTGCATGCAGTTCTAGGGTTAGGGCCTAAGCTAAGTCCATTTACGAAAGAGCCCTAGTTTTGAAGGGGGTAGTTTTTGAAAGAAAACTAAGTCGGAAAATCATTTTAAATTTCAAAAACTTGATAAATGAAATGATAAATTTGCTAATTTTTGAAAAAAATTAAGAAACATAGGAAAAGTTTTTAAGAAAACAATATAGATCAGTCCTATTCTACTAAGCATAACCCTAACTGCCTTCTTAATGAGCTAAACTCAGACTCAGGTAAGGGTTTGGTAAAGATATCAGCTAAGTTGGATTTTGAGTCCACATATTTAAGTACTATTTCACCCTTGGCTACATAATCCCTTACAAAATGATGTTTAACTTCTATATGTATTGTTCGAGAATGTTGAATTGAGTTTTTAGTCAAGTTAATTGAACTAATGTTATCAATATAGACTTGGGTTTGGGTGTAGTCAAGCTGGAAGTCCTTAAGAGTGTGCATCATCCACAAAAGTTGTACTACACATTCTCCTAGGGCAACATATTCTGCTTCTGTTGTAGATAAGGCTGCGCAGTGTTGCTTTCTACTACACCAGCTGACTAGGCTATGTCCTAATAGTTGGCAACTTCCATTTGTACTTTTTCTATCTAATTTGCACCCAGCATAGTCAGAGTCAGAATATCCTGATAATTCGAAAGTGGAAGTCCTAGGATACCAAATCCCTATATTTATGGTACCCTTAATGTACCTAACTACTCGTTTTAGGGCTGCTAAGTGGGATTCCTTAGCACAAGTTTGGTACCTAGCACACATTTCTGCAGAAAATATGATATCAGGTCTGCTAGCGGTCAAATAAAGTAGGCTACCAATCATTCTTCTGTATAGCTTAAGATCTACAGGCTTTCCTTCAGGGTCATTGTCTATTTTAACATTTGTAGCCATAGGGGTACTTAAGCATTTGGAATTAACCATTTTGAATTTCTTTATTAACTCTTTAGCATACTTGGATTGGTGAACATAATTACCATCTCTAGTCTGTTTAATTTGTAATCCTAAGAAAAAGTTGAGTTCACCTACCAAGCTCATTTCGAATTCACTTTCTATTATTTTTACAAATTCTTTTAGAAAGTTAGAGTTGGTGGATCCAAAAAGTATATCATCAACATAAATTTGGGCAATAAAAATATCATTTTCTAAGGTTTTAACAAAAAGGGTTGAGTCAATTTGACCTTGGTTAAATTCCTTAGAAATTAGATAAGTTGATAAACGTTCATACCATGCCCTAGGTGCTTGTTTCAACCCATAAAGTGCTTTTCTAAGTTTAAAAACATACTCAGATTTTTCTAGGTCCTCAAATCCTGGAGGTTGTCCTACAGAAACTTCTTCTTTGATAAACTCATTTAAAAAGGCAGACTTAACATCCATTTGGTATAACTTGAATCCTCTATGGGCTGCAAAGGCTAGCAACATTCTAATTGACTCAAGTCTGGCTACTGGGGCATAGGTTTCATTATAGTTTAACCCTTCGACCTGACTAAACCCTTTAGCTACTAAGCGGGCTTTGTCTCTAACTATTTCCCCTTGATCATTTAATTTGTTTCTGAACACCCACTTAGTATCTATAACAGATTTACCCTCAGGTTTAGGTACTAGTTTCCAGGCTTAGTTTCGTTCAAATTGGGGTAACTCCTCTTGCATAGCTATAATCCAATCAGGGTCAGGTAGGGCTTCCTCTATAGTCTTAGGTTCAATTTTTTAAATTAATTCAATCTGACTAAGATTCTTATAGGAAGACCTAGTTCTGACTCCTAAAGTTGGATCACCCATAATTTGATCAAAAGGGTGATTAAGTCTGGGTTTCTTGGTTCTTCTAGAAATAGGTTCAGCCTCAGGACCGACTGGACGGTTCGGTTCCGTTTTTGGTTCAACTACTTGGGTTGGTTTAGTTATTGGTTTAGTTGAGACCTCAGTAGTTGGTTCAAGAGTTAGTTCATTTAGAGGTTCAATCAGTGGTTCAATTGATGGTTCAATTGTTGGTTCACTGTGTCACGCCCCGAGACCTAGGAGTCGCTGATCCAATAGAAAATCGGACAGCACCTACCCTGTCCGACGAACAATTTACACAATACAAACATCCCACGCAATATATATTTGGCCTCAGGCCTCCAAAATAGATAAACACAACATAAAAGCACCTGACAACTAAGTAAATCATACCTGACTGCGGACCGGTCCGACTTACGACAAATCAACCAATACATAAACCCCTTAGGGCACACTACAATACTCACAAGACATATATAGAGTCCTAAAAGAAATATGAAATAAATACATCGCCAAGTACAAAAACAAAACCCTGTCGTCGCGATGGGTAGGGACTGGCTGCTGGGCTCTTCTGGCGACTCCAAGTATTTCAACCTGAAATAAAAATATATGACAACGGTGTGAGTTCATAAACTCAGCGAATACCCAGCAGATATGCATAGAAAGTTATACTAACAATAAGAGTTCCGCTAATACAGTCTCATATCAACAATAGGGAAAGACTAGTACTGAAAATACTGAGGTAGATACATACCAGAATCCATCTAACCTGAAAAGAGGGTAATAATCACCTATGGAACACCAATAGACATATAATCTCAGATAACAAGTCTCCAGTATATGCATGTCAAACAAGTGCAGAAATCAAGTGTAGCAAACAATGCACGATGCAAAAATATGCACATGGTGCAATGACATACGTCACCCCCTAGTCCCAGTCAGGACATCGTCCACAACGTCTGCGTGGGTAGAGCTGTGACAACCTGTACGCACCCTACCATCACTGCTCCTGAGTGACCGGGTGGACAGGATTCTGGTGGAGACTACGCTCCTACCCCAAGCAATGGGGGAGTCTAGCTCTCATCTCCTCGTGGCTCAGTACGAGAAGGGATCCCTGGCTGCTACCACGCCCGGACCCACCCTCCAAATAGTGGCTGAACGGAGCAATACAGGGCAAATTCACACACTCTACAGTATCCACTAACCCATGAGTGGCCGTGTGCGCATATCGTGTACCGGAAGACGATAGGCTCAACCTCAAGGGAGTCGCTGATCGCCGGCATGCTACAATGCAAGAATGGTGTATGTACACATACATCCCTCACCAAGTCCTCAGTATACTAAGTCTCAGTCTGAATCCTATAACAGGGAATACAGGTAACCTACAAGGTATACTAGCCGGAACTAATGATCCCTCAATGTCAAATGCAAGAGATACATCACGATATCTAAGCATACAAATAGATATGACAATACTTGAGACTGTATGGAACTAAAAGCATAATAACTCAGGGATAACCACAGGTATCTAGAACAAGCACACTAAACAAGGATAGCGTATAAACTTACTGCTATCTATAACAGTCTATGCATAACAACATGACAATATCAGAAAAGATAAGTCAAAGGGTACCCTCCTTCAAGTAAGTGAAGTCCGTATCAATGTGAACCTCCCGTCCAATAATCGGCACCGATGAATCCAAATCAATGCCCTGTATCGAAGGACATAATTTTAGCTATCATACAATTATTAAATAGCTAAACAAAACCCTAAACTGTATTAGGGTTAACATAATCACCTATGGATCAAATACTACTCATAGTAGACACATCACACATAATGCCAAAACCAACTCTACCGAATAGAATCACAGCAATCACATAGTGATTCCAAAGGCTATTCGATCTATCCTCTAAGGATCCAAGCACAGATCTAAAAATCTCTATGAAACCCAACCATAACCGTAATCACAACCAATGCATCTCTACCTCATGGTAGCAAGGTAAACTCTCCACTGATCAAATCAACCCTAAGGAAACCCTCATCCAAACATCCAATGCATTCACAACCCAATCAGCTGATACAATCCAAAATACCACATGTACATGCTGATTTAAATTCCAACAAGAAAATCCAACTTAACCCTAAAATTCCAAATTCATCCAAGAGCTCTACCTATATAGATCACATCGATTTCACATAGTAAACCAAAAACCGGTCTCAAAAACAAAGTCACAATCCAATCATACAAGCTGTAGTTAATTGTCTCAATAAAACCAATACTAAAAGCTATAGATCCAAGCAATCCAAGATCACCATCCACAATAACAGTAATTCCAAATCTGAATCAAAACTCACACCACTAAAAATTAGACTATTCTAAACTAACAAAACCCAAATTCAAATCATCAAGACTCACGGCAGTATCATAGGTACAGAAAACCAAATCTGAACAAGAAGCTTACCTTAAGAAACTCACGGCAGTATCTTCCACAGCTCCACGACAGAACTGCCCAGTGGCTTGGAGCAGAAATTGTGGAAAAGAAGCCCGATACCAATTCCTAATCCCGGCTCAAATCTGCCATCACATGCGTATCAGCTAGAATTCACAACTTCGAGTTCCATTTGGTCCCTCCAGATTAAAACCGTTAGAGGAACCCTTACCTGAGTTGCTACCGGTGTGGCTCCCTTGAACTAAGACCAACCACGGATCAGCGATGTATCGGCGCTCGTGTTCCTGGCTGTGTGAACCCTAGCTCACCTCCGATGAGACTCCGGTCGCGCGAGGGTGTCGTCGGCCGGCTGGACCACAGCAATGCCCCAAAACGCCCGTGACGAATCCCTAGCTCCCGCTCACGAGGTGATTTGGAAGTCGAGGAAGTCGGAACCCAGTCGCTCGCCCGACCCCAAGGCTGTGATTCGCCGGAGTGGTGGATCAGGCAGTGGTCGTGGTGGTGGCGGCGGCTTCGATTGGCAGGGAAGAAGACACGAGCAACGAGCCCGAGCCCTAATCAGCCCCTTATACTCGCCCTTTTGCCTTTTAGTCCAACAGTTTCAGACAAATCACAAGGATGCCCCTCGATTTTAAACTTACTTACACTTTAGTCCTTGTAACTATTTGTTTTAATTACAAGTAAATTCCTAATTTATGTCCAAGGCTTAGGAAACCCTTGAACCTTCTCATAAAACTTTTCCGGAGCGAAATAAAAATGTCGGATTTAACATCCTCCTCCACTAATAAAAATTTGGTCCCCAAATTTCATCATTCCTTATACGGCAATCATTAGCAGCTAGACTTGTCCATACATAATCATGAATAACCACTTTATCTCATATCCTAAGGTTACACCGCTACGGAGCAACTGGAGATATCAATCCAAAGGTTATCATCCAATAACCAGGTACACCCGAACAATCCATCAATCATCACACCCAGGACACACCGTCCTAAGATCACGGGCGCCAAGTCTGTACTCCGATCATCAAACGTAAAACATAAAATCATGAGTATCACTCAAGCATCCCTAAGTCAATTTCATCCTCCAAACATCACAAGTCATATATATATCCTCCAATAGACCATCAGAAGATAACAAATAATTTAGAGATTGTGCCAATATGTCGTACCATATGCTGCTATCAATAACAGACTTCCTAAATAATCAACCACTGTAAGATCATTTATGCACTAAATGATCCATCACAAAACTACAAATCTGACAGGTCCATATGCCCTAATAGAATTCCCAAAATACAACATATCATAGAGATTCGTCGATTTCAATCCACCTCTCAATACCATAACGGGTCGTACATCCCGATGCACCATCGAAATTATCCAACCACGAACAGACAATCTATAAGTCAAAATACCTCATAGAATCACGTACAATGAACGAGTCGACCAACCATCGGATCGTAACTCAATATTCTCCGATTCCTTCACTCAAGGTTCAGAAACCTCCGAGATCTAACTCCATACATAGAGGCACGCTACCTCTCATGAGTATCTCAACATAATCATGATATGATCCTTTGTTCCCTAAAGGTCATCCTCGGCATCTTCCACCCCATTGTGGACTAGTCTCGTAAGTGATTCGCCTCAACGCAAATCATAAGTACGAAAGTATCTTCTTGGTTCTCCAAACCAAGTACAAGCGGTAACCCGTAAGTGTCAAGCGACTAGCTCCACACTTTTCTATATCAACTCAAATCACCTATCAAACTGTACCTTCTAGGTCATCAACCAGGTACAGATGATCCATGGTCAAAGTCTCCATGGAATAGGGTGTATCACTCCTCTGCTATCCATGATAGTATATAGCTCATGCTATCCTTCTGCACCAATTTAGGTATGTACCCTAAACGTGCCTTCCAGGTCACCTAACCAGGCACGAACAACAAAAATGTCTAAATCTCCTTGAACCAGGATAAGTCGATCCTACATTGATTGAGCCAACTACGATAGGCAACCCTAGTTCTCGCTCATCTAATAATAGCTAGAACACGTACTATAAATAGTAAGTTCTAGAAAAACCAAAATCCTTAACCTCCAATAAGTTGTCCACATATTCGACCTTGGCTTTCCGACTGAACAATCGGTGCTACTAGAGAAGTAACATTCTCTGCTCCAAGGTCTTATCCACAATGTATCAACGAATCGCTCCCATGAACGGTCACGAGTAAGATAGATTGACCACATGTTAATCCAACTAAACCAAGTCTGCATATATCTATCCATCCAGTATGAATATATGATTCCACCATGGTAGGGTAATCTAACCAATCCAAAAGATCATTTATCCACCAAATGATCCATCAAAAAGCCATAAATCCAACAAAATTAGGTCTCACAATATCCACCAATCGAATCCTCAAAGCCCAACACATCATAGAGATTCATCAATCTCGATCCACCTCTCAACAACAACGAGATAGTTCACGGTGATAACAACCTTATCATTCGGTGAACTAATAGGTCCACGATGGGGGTATAATAACCGAAAACCAATGGACATCTTTGACCTCCTGATTAATGTCCAATATCTCAACGGAAGATAAGGATACTGTTGGGACCGGGTGCATGTTGAAATGGATACGGGTTCGTAATTTTAAAATTTAATTATGTGCAGCGGAAGGTTTAGCATAAATAATTTCTCAAATTATTTTAACCACGTATCTAGCATGCAACCTTATGTTGTGGAGACATGATCATACATTTAAAATTTTACAGAAAGTAAACTAATTTACTTAATACCTCGCGTAACTCGTAGAAAGGGACGAGATCCAACCGTAGCGTCCCTTGGAAGCTCCGCCTCTATTCGCGTCCACGCCGAGTTTTCTTCGGGATGGTTTCACAAAGCCACGAGTTTCGTGCCGACAAGAACTACTAGATTCTCCAAAGGCACGACAAGAATACCAAGAGAGAGATGAAAAACTAACCACCAAACGAAGAACGGAATCAAGATTCCGGGAGGAAGGAAGGAGTCGCGCCCGCTTCTTCTTCTTCTTCGGCCTCTTCTTGGTGGTGGAAGCTCACGGCAACCAAAAGGAGGGCCTCTAGGGCCAGCGCCACTAGAGGAGGGAGAGGGAGAGAAGGAGAGGGAGAGAGGCTAGGCAAGAATCCTAGATCTCTTCGATTAATTTCCAAGCCTTGCCTTGGTACCTTTATATAGTAGCCTCTTAATCGCCAAGTCTCCTTTTAACGGAATAAATTTTCATAAGAAATTTATCTTATAAATTTTTCTATGAATTATTCCATTATGCCAAGTTTTTATCATAATTTAATTTACAATAAAAACAACCATGTCTCCCTTTTCTTATGGAAAGAAATTTCTTTATATAAACTTCTTTATATAAATTTCTTTATATAAATTTCTTCAGATAAATTTCTTTATCATGATAAATCAATCTATTATTGATTTTATAAAATAAAATAAACCAATCCATGGTTCATTTTAATTTCCATGAAAAATAAATCCGTTTATATAAATTTCTTTATCATGGTAAATCAATCTATTATTGATTTTATAAAATAAAATAAACCAATCCATGGTTCATTTTAATTTCCAAAAAATAAATCCGTTTAAATAAATTTCTTTATCCATAATTTTATAAAACAAACCACGCGCGGTTTATTTTATAATTTGAACCAAACAATTTGGTTCTCCCCTTTTATTGTGGTCGGCCAAACAAAGAGGGTGGGGACCCTCTTTGGTCGGCCAAACCCAAGCCGAAACCGTACGAATTAAACTCATTTAATTCGTCCAATAAGTCTTCAAAAGACTTAGTCATTTTATGCTTCCGATGCGTCTCTAAAAAATTCAGATTCGACTTATCTCTCTTGATCGAAAAATCTAATTTTCAACTCATTTTAAATCCCTCGGATCACTCGTAGTGCGTGTGACTAAATAGGCTTTCGATTTATGTTGGCCGTCTATAATTAACCAATTATAGAACGATCATGAGTGGCACCTAGTAGTACATCATGATCCCCAATTAATCGAAAGATCAACGGTTGACCTCAGAAACTATTCTGAAACCCTTCAGCAGCTTTAATGAATCGTGCCTCATTCCCTTCACCATCTTATACCCACTTGGTTCAGGACACGGTCTATGTGTGTCAGTCCCCACTAGGCTGACTACGTCACACCTAGCCCAAGTAATGTCTTTCTCGTCCAACGGATTCTAATTACTCTCATGTTTCGGAGAGATTCATACTCGGAACATGTGATGCTCTGGCCAGAGGCTTTGAGTAACAATCCGACGATGGGCCTTGGGTATACATCTCCTCGCAAGGAGTGGTGAATCCTTTGTAGGCTGTTCAAACATCTTCGAGCACTTCGGCTTATACCCAATCATCCTGGGTCCACACCTCCTTGGAGATGCTTGCTTAAGATGTCAAAGTATAAGTCTTCATGACCAAGATGACTTGAATACCGCAAGTCAAAGGAACATCGCACTTAAGCTGTAGTAAGAACTTCATTGACATGTCTATATGTAGACTACCATATGAAGTTTTACAGCCAGTCACTCCAATGAACTAGTTCCCTTAACTAACATTCATGTTTATCTCCGGACATCCCAATGTCACCAGCCAGTGAGAATCAGCTGATTAGAGAATAACCCATGCTAGTCTCAACAGAATTGATAGTGTCCGTATTTATCAATTCATCGACTAGGGACAATTTCAATACTTTACAATTGCACATGTAGAGATAATCACTAGTTGTGAATTCATCACAAATTCTCTCATGCTGTGAATTGTATTGCGGACATTCAGTAAATGAGTTTAAGATCTCAATCAAATACACAAACATGTATACTCAAATAGTGAATATTCATTTATTAAAATAAATTATTACATTCATAAGGCGATTGCCTTAGGACACTTCTCTCACAATACTAACAAACTCCCACTTGGCCTAATGTCAATCGCTACGGTATCCAATACCACAGGCTCTAACATGACCCTCAAACTTGCTTTGAGGCAAGGCCTTAGTTAAAGGATCCGCTACATTCCTTTCAGTGGGAATTTTTTCAATTTGTATATCATTCCTACTTATAATCTCTCTGATCAGATGATAGCGGCGAAGAACATGTTTGGATCGCTGATGAGACCTTGGTTCCTTTGCATGTGCAATAGCTCCATTGTTGTCGCAGTAAACCGACACTGCTTCATCAATGGTTGGAACCACACCAAGTTCTGAGACAAACTTCTTGATCCAGACGGCTTCCTTTGCTGCTTCCGAAGCTGCAATATATTCCGCTTCCGTGGTAGAATCCGCTACGGTGTCTTGTTTGGAACTTTTCTAACTTATTGCGCCTCAATTCAAAGTAAATACGTATCCAGACTGAGATTTGGAGTCATCCTTATCTGTCTGGAAACTGGCATCTGTATACCCACGTATTACCATATCTCCTTCTCCATATATTAGGAACACATCCTTAGTTCTTCTTAAGTACTTAAGGATTGTCTTGACAGCCGCCCAATGATCCATTCCTGGATCAGACTGGTATCTGCTCGTGACGCTCAGAGCATACGATACATCGGGCCTAGTACATAACATAGCATACATGATAGATCCTATCGCGGATGCATAAGGAATCTTATTCATGCAAATCCTCTCGTCTTCTATGCGCGGACACATAGACTTTGAAAGGTTGATCCCATGCCTGATGGGAAGGTAACCTTTCTTGGATTCCGACATGCTAAACCTTTTTAGCACTCGGTCTATATATGTAGACTGCGAAAGACCAAGCAACCGTTTTGATCTATCTCTATAGATTCTAATCCCAAGGATATAGGTTGCTTCTCCCAGGTCTTTCATGGAGAAAGTTTTGGACAACCAAATTTTAACCGACTGTAAGACTGATATATCGTTTCCTATAAGTAATATGTCATCGACATATAATACTAGGAATACGACTGCACTCCCACTAACCTTCTTGTACACACAAGGTTCGTCAGGATTTTGTGAGAAATCAAACTCTTTGATTGTCTCATCAAAACGGATGTTCCAGCTCCTGGATGCTTGCTTCAGTCCATATATGGATCGTCGAAGCTTGCATATTTTGGTTTTATCAACCGATGTGAAACCTTCAGGTTGTATCATGTATACATCCTCAAGCAGGTTTCCATTAAGGAAAGCTGTTTTCACATCCATTTGTCATATCTCATAATCATAATGAGCTGCTATGGCCAGGAGCATCCGAATGGATTTAAGCATAGCTACTGGCAAATAGGTTTCGTCATAATCAATTCCTTGTTTCTGACGATATCTTTTTGCCACTAATCTAGCCTTAAAGGTAACAACATTACCTTCCATGTTGGTTTTCTTCTTGAAAACCCACTTGCACCCTATGGGCTTAATCCCTTCAGGTGGGTTAACCAAGTCCCATACTTGATTTTCGTACATGGAATCCATTTCCGACTTCATGGCTTCAAGCCATTTGTCCCTTTCTGAACTTTTCAGAACATCTTCATAACTGATAGGTTCGTCATCGCCTATGAGTAACACGTCATTCGATTCACTTATGAGAAATCCGTATCTCTCTGGAATATTGCGTGTCCTATCAGACCTACAAGAGGTGGTGTTGTTTTAGGTTCAACTGATAGCTCATCATTATGAGTTATTGGTTGTGGGTCTAGACTAGGTGTCTCTGTAATGTCTATTGGAGTTTCTTGAACTTCATCAAGTTCAATGTCACTCCCACTGTTTTCTTGTAAAAGAAATTCTTTTTCCAGAAACACAGCATGCCTTGAAACAAACACCTTTTGTTCCAAGGGATGATAGAATTGGTAACCCTTCATTTCCTTAGGGTATCCAATAAATAGACATTCATCAGACTTAGCATCCAACCTGTCTGATACAGTCCGCTTCACATAAGCAGGACAACCCCATATTTTAAGGTGAGTTAAATGAGGTTTCTTACTATTCCACGTCTCATATGGAGTAGTAGAGACTACCTTGGTCGGGACTCTGTTTAGCAAGTAAACAGCTGTCTTAAGTGCATAGCCCCAAAAGGATTTTGGAAGAGTTGCATGGTTCATCATAGATCTAACCATGTCCATCAAGGTTCGGTTACGCCTCTCAGATACACCATTATGCTGTGGTGTATATGGCGGAGTCCATTGAGACAATATCCCATTGTCCCTAAGATAATCTTGAAACTCTTGACTTAAGTATTCACCACCCCGATCGGATCGAAGTATCTTAATACTTTTGCCAAGCTATTTCTCTACTTCATTTCTGAACTCTTTGAATTTCTCAAAAGCTTCAGATTTGTGTTTCATCAAGAACACATACCCGAATCGTGAGTGATCATCGATAAAGGTAATGAAGTAGCTATAGCCTCCTTGTGCAAGAGTTGACATTGGTCCACATACATCAGTATGTATTAGACCAAGCAATTCTCCCACTGGATTACCTTTTCCGGAAAAGGGTAATTTGGTCATCTTGCCTTTTAAGCATGATTCGCATGTATCAAATGAACCGGGTTCAAATGATTCCAGAATTCCACATCGGTGTAATTTAGTCATGCGTTTCTTACTTACATGGCCAAGACGACAATGCCACGTATAGGAGTCTATTCGATTATCTATTCGAGCACGTTTGTTGCTATCTTCAATATTGAAAACATCACCGGATAAATCTAACGTGTAGATACCATTGCACAAAGTTCCGGTCCCATAAAGAACACCATTTAAAGTTATGTAACAACAATTGTTACTAAAAGTTAAATGATAACCCTTTTCATTCAAGCATGAAATAGATACAATGTTCTTTATTAATGAAGGAACAAAATAGCAATTATCCAATTCTAAGACACGTACAGTAGGGAGCTTTAGCAAATATGTTCCGATGGCAACAGCAGCAATCTTTGCTCCATTTCCAACTCGCAGATTCGCTTCTCCCTTGACGAGTCTTCTTCTATTACTTAGCCCTTGTATGTCATTACGTATATGTGAGCTACACTGAGTATCAAGTACCCAGGTGGTTGAGGAAATAGAGTGACATTCAATAACGAAGATGCCTGAAGAGGATGGGGCATCGGATGCCTTCTTCTTCAAGGACTCAAGATAAACCTTGCAGTTTCTTCGCTAGTGGCCCTCCTTGCCACAATGATGGCAAGTGCCTTTTTGGTGCTTTTTCAATCCTTTTGTCCTTAGTTAACTTATTGGTGTCCAAAATGGAACGCAAATTTCAGAGAAGACATGATCGAGTGATTATCTTAGAAATACAAATTGAGCTTATGTGAGAAGAATGATAAAGAATGCATCAACATACATTAATTAAATCCTATTTATTTTGCGAATTGAATAACCCTTTTTATCAATTCGGGAGATCGTAGGAACATCTCCAAATAGGTCGATATCCAACCATAGATAAGAACAACCATGGCTGTGGCCATCAAGTTATTCTTGGCTATGAAGGTAGGTAATTATACCGATTACATATCACATATATGTAACTATCACTTTATGTTATCAACTAATTGAATGTTTGCATAAATCATTGGGTTGTTAACTCATTAACAAGTATGCAACATTATACATAGCACCCAACTACACCTCTCTTTACATCGACCTTGGCTGTGGCACAACAAATCGATGCTCCAAGCTTAAGGCTGACCCATTAATCAAGAAATAGTTTTAATATGGTTGGAGCTTATTCAACCGTTTAGTCAGGCTTGGATATGTCCAACAACCAAAACTAAGGATTGACATCTGACTCCAACTATATTTATCATAAACTAATTCCATGGTTTGAACATGTTGAGGTTCAAGCCGGGCATGGATGTGTCCATCAACCCAAACGAGAAACAAAACTCCGGTTCTAACCATATTAATGGAAGGTGTTGCCTTAATATTTTGTAAGGGGTTTTGAGTCTCATCCTTTCTTTTCTAAGCACATTCATGACATATAATGATGTCATGTACTAACGATTTCCTTAATAAAGTATGTATGTGACTTAATTTATCAAGTCTCATTAATTGAATTAGGAACCGGATTTCCTAATTCTAATTTCATACTTTATTCAAGGAATTGGTTTTGGGAAACAATTTCCTAAATTGTCATAATCAATTTTGGAAATAATATTTAAGACTTTGATTTCTCTAAATCAAATCTTATTAAATTAAGAGACAGATTCCCTTAATTCAACCACATATTATTTTCATGAAAATCTTATTTAAAGAAAACTCTATAGGAAACCATTTTCTTAATTAATTTTAGGACAACAATATGTAAGAGCATCACCTCTTAAATCAAATAAGGAAATTATCGTTTGAGAATCACCTCAAAATTTCCAAGATTTGATTACATATTTTATTTATGGATTTATTAATTACAACAAAATATTTTCTTTGGGTGGCTCCCCGAGGCTCAGATACCCAAAAAAAAGAAATTTGTTGTAAATCTAATTTGGTCCGCTCCCCGAGGCGTAACCAAATTAAACATGACAATTTTATTCAAAATTAGGAAATTAAATTACAACAACTAACTTTAAATTGGACGGCTCCCCGAGGCTCAATCCAAAATAAAGAATTTTGTTGATAATTTAAAACCAATTCAAATTTAATTGTCAATTAATGATCCATAAATTTGTCTAGACTTTCTTTGAAAGAAAGTGCCCAAAATTGCGAGATTTCATAATAGGTTTTCAGAATAATTGTAAGTTTCTGGTACAAAGAAAACTTACATATTTCCAAAATTGGAAAATTTCTAAAATAGAAAATTTTAAAAATTGGAAAGTTTCCAAAAATGGGAAGTTTTCACAATTATCATAAAATTTCAGAAACTAGGATATTTCAAAAGTTTACGAAATTTCATGAGGATTTCCAAACTTTGAAATTCCTAAATCTAAAATTTATCATAATTGGAAAGTTTCCATAATTGAAAATTTTTCCAAAATTGAGATCATGACAAAGTTTTCCGCAAAACAATTATATGATTATGTCGAACACTAACCGGCTCTGATACCACTGTTGGGACCGGGTGCATGTTGACATGGATACGGGTTCATAATTTTAAAATTTAATTACGTTGCAGCGAAAGGTTTAGCATAAATAATTTCTCAAATTAATTTTAACCACGTATCTAGCATGCAACCTTATATTGTGGAGACATAATCATACATTTAAAATTTTGCAGAAAGTAAACTAATTTACTTAATACCTTACGTAACTCGTAGAAAGGGACGAGATCCAACCGTAGCGTCCCTTGGAAGCTCCGCCTCTATTTGCGTCCACGCCGAGTTTTCTTCGGGATGGTTTCGCAAAGCCACGAGTTTCGTGCCGACAAGAACTACTAGATTCTCCAAAGGCACGACAAGAATACCAAGAGAGAGATGAAAAACTAACCACCAACGAAGAACGGAATCAAGATTCCGGGAGGAAGGAAGGAGTCGCGCCCGCTTCTCTTCTTCTTCGGCCTCTTCTTGGTGGTGGAAGCTCACGGCAACCAAAAGGAGGGCCTCTAGGGCCGGCGCCACTAGAGGA
>JAGFNQ010005362.1:40275-57965 GCA_024364735.1 Boesenbergia rotunda
CCTTGGTCGGGACTCTGTTTAGCAAGTAAACAGCTGTCTTAAGTGCATAGCCCCAAAAGGATTTTGGAAGAGTTGCATGATTCATCATAGACCTAACCATGTCCATCAAGGTTCGGTTGTGCCTCTCAGATACACCATTATGCTGTGGTGTATATGGCGGAGTCCATTGGGATAATATCCCATTGTCCCTTAGATAATCTTGAAACTCTTGACTTAAGTATTCACCACCCCGATCGGATCGAAGTATTTTAATACTTTACCAAGTTGTTTCTCTGCTTCATTTCTGAACTCTTTGAATTTATCAAAATCTTCAGATTTGTGTTTCATCAGGAACACATACCCGAATCGTGAGTGATCATCGATAAAGGTGATGAAGTAGCTATAGCCTCCTTGTGCAGGAGTTGACATTGGTCCACATACATCGGTATGTATTAGACCAAGCAACTCTCCCACTGGATTACCTTTTCCGGGAAAGGGTAATTTGGTCATCTTGCCTTTTAAGCATGATTCGCATGTATCAAATGAACCGAGTTCAAATGATTCCAAAATTCCACATCGGTGTAATTCGGTCATGCGTTTCTTACTTATATGGCCAAGACGACAGTGCCACGTGTAGGAGTCTATTCGATTATCTATTCGAGCATGTTTGTTGTTAACTTTGATATTGAAAATGTCACTGGATAAATCTAACGAGTAGATGCCATTGCACAAAGTTCCATTCCCATAAAGAACGCCATTTAAAGTTATGTAACAACAATTGTTACTAAAAGTCAAATGATAACCTTTTTCATTCAAACATGAAATAGATACAATGTTCTTTATTAACGAAGGAATGAAATAACAATTATCCAGTTCTAAGATACGTCCAGTTGGGAGCTTTAGCAAATATGTTCCGATGGCAATAGCAGCAATCCTTGCTCCATTTCCAACCCGCAAATTCGCTTCTCCCTTGACGAGTCTTCTTCTATTCCTTAGCCCCTGTATGTCATTACATATATGTGAGCTACACCCAGTATCAAGTACCCAGGTATCTGAGGAAATAGAGTGACATTCAATAACGAAGATACCTGAAGAGGATGGGGCATCGGATGCCTTCTTCTTCAAGGACTCAAGATAAACCTTGCAGTTTCTTCGCCAGTGACCTTCCTTGCCGCAGTGATGGCAAGTTCCTTTTGGTTTCTTTTCAGTCTTTTTGGCCTTTTTCTTCTTCCCTTTGTTCTGTTCTTTGGCCTTCCTCTTAGAACCTTTCTTCGAGGAACCAACTAACAGTACTGCTTTTTAATCCGGCTTTACAGAAGGCTCTACAGTCTTCGGCAAGTTGAGCAACTCAGGAATGGTTGTATCTAGTTTGTTCATCCGATAGTTCATCACAAATTGTGAATAACTCTTGGGCAAACAACTCAGAATTAAGTCAATACTTAGTTCATGATCCATTGCAAAACCGAGTGCGCTCAGTCGCTCAATGTACCCCAACATCTTTAACACAAACTGCGAGGCAGAAGTGTCTTCCTGCATCTTAGTGGTGAAGAGGAGTCTGGAGACTTCGAACCTTTCGGATCTCGCCTGCTCTTCAAACAACTCATGAAGATGGAAGATGATGGTATAAGCATCCATATGCTCATGCTGCTTTTGCAGCTCAGGTACCATAGAGGCTAGCATAATGCAACTCGCAAGTTCAGAATCAGTCACATGTTTCTGATAGGCCACTAATTGTTCTGGAGTTGCACCCTCTGGAGGATGGTTGGGAAGTTGATCTTCAAGGACATAGGCAAGCTTCTCTGCCTTGAGGAATATCCTCAGGTTTCAAAGCCAGTCCATGAAGTTTGGCCCAGTTAGTTTATTGGTGTCCAAAATGGAACGCAGATTTAGAGAAGACATGATCGAGTGATTATCCTAGAAATACAAATTGAGATTATGTGAGAAGATTGATAAACAATGTATCAATATACATAAATTGAAATCCTATTTATTTTTCAAATTGAATAACCCTTATTATCAATTCGGGAGATTGTAGGAACATCTCCAAATAGGTTGATATCCAACCATAGGTAAGAACCACCATGGCTGTGGCCATCAAGTTTTTCTTAGCTATGAAGGTAGGTAATTATACCGATTACATATCACATATATGTAACTATCACTTTATGCTATCAACTAGTTGAATGTTTGCATAAATCATTGGGTTGTTAACTCATTAACAAGTATGCATCATTATACATAGCACTCAACTGCACCTCTCATCACATCGACCTTGGCTGTGGCACAACAAATCGATGCTCCAAGCTTAAGGCTGACCCATTAATCAAGAAATAGCTTTAATATGGTTGGCGCTCATTCAACCGCTTAGTCAGGCTTGGATGTGTCCAACAACCAAAACTAAGGATTGACCTCTGACTCCAACTATATTATTCATAAACTAATTCCATGGTTTGAACATGTTGAGGTTCAAGTCGGGCATGGATGTGTCCATCAACCCAATCGAGAAACAAAACTCCGATTCTAACCATATTAATGGAAGGTGTTGGCCTTAATATTTTGTAAGGGGTTTTGGGTCTCATCTTTTCTAAGCACATTCATGACATTATGTCATGACTAACGATTTCCTTAATTAAGTATGTATGTGACTTAAGTTATCAAGTCTCATTAATTGAATTAGGAATCGGATTTCCTAATTCCAATTTCATACTTAAATAAAGGAATTGTTTTGGGAAATAATTTCCTAAATTGTCATAATTAATTTTGGAAATAATATGTTCAAGACTTTGATTTCTCTAAATCAAATCTTATTAAATTAAGAGACAAATCCCTTAATTCAACTACATATTATTTTCATGAAAATCTCATTTAAGAAAACTCTATAGGAAACCATTTTCCTAATTAATTTTGGAGACAACAATATGTAAGAGCATCACCTCTTAAATATATTTTATTCATGGATTTAATTAATTACAACAAATCGTTTTCTAAGGGTGGCTCCCCGAGGCTCAGATACCCAAAGAAAAGTAATGTGTTGTAAATCCAATTGGACGGCTCCCCGAGGCTCAATCCAAATCGAACATGACAATTTCAATTAAAAATTGGGAAATTAAATTACAACAACTAACATTAAATTGGACGGCTCCCTGAGGCTCAATCGAAAATAAAGAATTTTGTTGTCAATTTAAAAACCAATTCAAATTTAATTGTCAATTAATTGTCCATGAATTTGTCTAGACTTTCTTAAAAGAAACTGCCCAAAATTGCGAGATTTCAAAAATTGGTTTTCAGAATAATTGTAAGTTTCCGGTACAAAGAAAACTTACATATTTCCAAAAATAGAAAAATTTCCAAAATTGGAAAGTTTCCAAAGATGGGAAGTTTTCACAATTATTATAAAAATTTAGAAACTAGGATATTTCAAAAGTTTGTGAAATTTCATGAGGATTTCCAAACTTAGAAATTCCTAAATCTAAAATTTATTATAATTAGAAAGTTTTCATAATTAAAAAATTTTCCGAAATTGAGATCATGACAAAGTTTTCCACAAAACAATTATATGATTAAGTCGAACACTAACCGGCTCTGATACGACTATTGGGACCGGGTGCATGTTGACAAGGATACGAGTTCGTAAAATTCAAAATTTTTCGTGCAGCGGAAGAGTTTGCATAAAATAATTTCCCAAATTATCTTAACTTCGTATCTAGCATGCAACCTTATAGTGTGTTGACATAATCATAAAATAAAACTTTGCGGAAAAGTAAACTAATTTACCAAGTACCTCGCGTAACTCGAAGTAAGGGACGAGATCCAACCGTAGCGTCCCTTGGAAGCTCCGCCTCTATTCGCGTCCACGCCGAGTTCTCTCCGGGATGACTTCGCAAAGTCACGAGTTTTGTGCCGATGAGAACTACTAGATTCTCGGAAGGCACAACTAGAAGAACAAGAGAAAAACAATGGAAAACTAACCAACGAAGTAACGGAATCGAATTCCGGGAAGAGAGGAGTCGCAATCCGCTTCTTCTTCTTCGTGTTCGGGTTCTCCTTCTTCTTCTTGAAGCTCGCGGCCTCCTCCAAGGAGTCCTTTGTGCGCCGACCCTAATCCTCTAGGGTGGGCGCCGGCCCTAGGCAAGAGAGGAAGAAGGAGGAGAGGAGAGATTAAGAGAGAGAGGGAGAGAATAATTAATCTCTTAATTTGGAATAAGGGCTAGCCTTTGGTTCCTTTATATAGTAGCAACTCCTTTGCTAAGTCTCTCTCTAACCGAATTAACGGAATTAATAGAATTAGTTATAAGAAATTTATCTTATAAATTTTCTTATTAATTATTCCGTTTAAACCGAGTCTTTATTATAAACTAATTTATAATAAAACTAATTCTTCTTCTCTTTAAATTATGGAATAAATTTTTATAAGAAATTTATAAACTTTCTTATTATGGAAAAAAATCAATTCATAATTGATTTTATAAAATTAAAATAAACCAATTCATGGATTATTTTAGTCTTCCATAAAAGAATAAATTTCTATAAATTTTATTTATATAAATTTCTTTATACAAATTTATTTATCCATAATTTATAAAATAAATCGCGCTAGATTTATCTTATTAATTAAACCAAAATTAATTGGTTTTCTCCTCTTATTGTGGCCGGCCACCAAAGGGGGTTTTGACACCCTCTTTGGCCGGCCAAACCAACCCGAACCGCCGCGAATTAAACTCATTTAATTCGTCCAAAAAGCCTTCAAAAGACTTATCCATTTTTAGCTTCCATTGCGCCTCTGATAAATTCAGATTCGACTTATTTCTCTTGATCGGAAAATCCAATTTTCAACTCGTTTTAAATCCCTCAGATTACTCGTATTGCGTGTGACTAAATAGGCTTTCGATTTATGTTGGCCGTCTATAATTAACCCATTAATTATAGAACGATCATGAGTGACACCTAGTAGTACATCATGATCCCCAATTAATCGAAAGATCAACGGTTTGACCTCAGAAGAAATTATTCTGAAACCCTTCAGCAGCTCTAATGAATCGTGCCTCATTCCTTTCACCACCTTATACCCACTTGGTTCAGGACACGGTCTATGGTGTCAGTCCCCACTAGGCTGACTACGTCACACCTAGCCCAAGTAGTGTCTTTCTCGTCCTTTGGATTTCTAATTACTCTCATGTATTTTAGAGACTCTTACTCTAAACATGATATACTCTGGCCAGAGGTTTTGAGTAACAATCTGATGATAGGCCTGGGTATACAACTCCTCGCATGGAGTGGTGAATCCTTTGTAGGCTGTTCAAACATCTTCGGGCACTTCGGCTTATACCCAATCATCCTGGGTCCACACTTCCTTGGAGATGCTTGCTTAAGATGTTAAAGTATAAGTCTCCATGACCAAGATGACTTGAACACAGCAAGTCAAAGGAACATCGCACTTAAGCCGCAGTAAGAACTTCATTGACATATCTACATGTAGATTCCCAAATGAAGTCTTATAGCTAGTCACTCCAATGAACTAGTTCCCTTAACTAGCATCCATGTTTATCTCCGGACATCCCAATGTCACCAGCCAGTGAGAATCAGCTGATAAGAGAATAACCCATGCTAGTCTCAACAGAATCGATAGTGTCCGTTTTTATCAATTCATCGACTAGGGATAATTTCAATACTTCACAATTGCACATATAGAGATAATCACTAGTTGTGATCCCATCACAAATTCTCTTATGCTGTGAGTTGTATTGCGGACATTCAGTATATGAGTTTAAGATTCCAATCAAATACACAAAACATGTATACTCAAATAGTGAATTATCATTTAATAATATAAATGTTTACATCATAAGGCGATTGCCTTAGGACACTTCTCTCATATCACTAACATAAGCAATAGCTTAGTAAGACCCTGTCCTACTCACAAAACCGGATATCATTGAAAGGTAAGAGAATATATCACATTCAAGCATGGTAAGCATTTAAGCATGTTAAACATCTAAGCATGTTAACTTCATAGGAAGGTTCTTTTGAAAACATATAAACATAATACTTGAACATAGCATAATCATTAGGGCCCGGCTTGTACTTCATGTTTTGCGCGCCCCCCTGAATAGGAACGAGGTAGCTAATCCCGAACCACTAGGGTTTACTAGGCCTTTACAAAAGTCCTTCAGCCTAGTATCATAATCATTTGACTCGCTTTAAGAGTCTATAGTACAAGCCATTATAAAATAAAATAGTTATCATGTTCTTCATTTTCATAAAGTATGCTCTTAGTCCCAACCTTCTAGGGAAGCATTCTTTAGGCCCTAAGCCTTCTTCATTCATGCCCTAAAGGGCTCATTCTTATGCATATGTATACATTCATAATCATGATAACTAGCATAGTATAAAGCATGCATTTTATGGGAGCAACCAAGGCTAGGGTCCAAGAGTTCTCTCTTGGCCGAAAGTTGTAATTTGGGCTAGCATGCATTTCAATCAACATATAAAGAATCACACAAGCATGTCATATCCTATACAAGATCATTATCATGCATGGTATTTATTAATCCAATCCCAAGTATAGGGCCCTTTGGCCGAACATGTAGGGTTGAGTACTTTGGGGTTTTTAGCCACATAGCATCATGAACATTCATACAACACATGTGATATCATAGAGATTCCTTAGGGTGCATAGCATGAAGTCAAACTTAAGAACCTAACTCTAGGGTAGGGTTGGCCGAATGGTTAGAAGGGGATTCCCTTCCCTCCTAGCCTTCTTTACTCACACACAATATAATACATTCATGCAAACATCATCATTAAGCATAGGAAAGCATGTGGCCTACCCTAACCCTTGGTTAGGGTGATGGTCGAAACATGTAGAGACATGTAGAGGGCATCATGTGAGACATGTAATCGATTCAAAAGCAATTATGCTACAGGTGAGGGGGCACTTACTTCTTTCGCTAAATATCCTTAAGGTATACCCTTAGTTCGGAGGGGATGTGCTTGTCCTTGCTCTTGGGGTCCTTGACTTCTTCTTGCCTTACAAGAGATTCAAACCTTCAATGGGGTCTTGGGAGTGTCCCTTGGGATGAGACCCTTCCCTTGGATTTTCGGAAATCTCAAGGAGGGAGAGGAGTTTGGATTTCGAAAATTGAAGAGGGAGAGGGGAGTTAGGATTTCGAAAATTGAAGAGGGAGAAGGGAGTTCAATTTTCAAAAATTGAAGAGGGAGAGGGGAGTTAGGATTTCGACAACTTGAAGAGGGAGAGTGAGTGAGGGGTTTGCAACAATGATGGTTAGCCCCTTAGCACTCCCTCTTATTTATACTAAGGGAAGAGACAAAGTGCCTCTTCTCCAAGTGCCCCTTCACCAAAGGGTTTCTCATCAAGAGCCTCTTCCTCCACCCTTTCACATTCCCTAACCCTTAACAAGAATTTCCCTTCCTTCCTCTCAGCAATCCCCTGGTGGGTGAATTGGTTACTTCGTTGCTTTTCAAGGCTTTGCTTACCAAGAGTTCCAAGGTTCGATCCTCGGCAAGAGCATATTTTTGCTCCTCTTTGATTTTCACTTTTGCAATGCCCATTAGCCCAATTCATTCTCATATTCTCAAATCACATATTATGAAATCATATATTCTACTTCATGCAATCACATATTCTAATTTATGCAAATTACATATTCCTAATCCTTTCTAATGAAATCACATAATATTTAATCATGAAATCACAAAATATAATTTTATTCATTTATGAAATAAATGTCATACAATCTGATAACATATATCGACCTTTTTTTTGTGCCCTTTTTACAATCAAAAGCAAGACCAAAATTTGGGGTGTTACATTCCCAGACTTGGTTCCTCTCAAATTGGGCTAATTCTTCTTGCATAGCTATGATCCAATCAGGGTCAGGTAGGGCTTCATCTATTGTTTTGGGTTCTATTTTTGATATCATAGCTATTTGACTAAGGTTTCTATAGTAGGACCTAGTCCTGACTCTTAGAGTTGGATCACCCACAATTTGATTGGTTGGGTGACTGAGTCTGGGTTTCTTGGTTCTTCTAGAACTTCGTTAAGCCTCAGGTCCGGCTGGTCGGTTTGGTTCACTATTTGATTCGACTCATTGAGCTAGTTCAATTGTTGGGTTAATAGTTGGTTGCTTTGACTCAGTAGTTGGTTCAATAGTTAGTTCGTTTAATGGTTCAATTAAAGGTTCAACAGTTTGTTCATTATTCTCTTGATCAGAATTTGATGAGGTTAGGTTTTGATTATCAGATGTTGAGTTGATTTCTTCATCAAATATTAAGTTTGTTGTTTCTTCAATTTTCTTAGTTTGTGTATTGTAAACTCTATAAGCTCTACTTGTGGTTGAGTATCCTAGGAAGATGCCTAGGGTTGACTTGGACTGAAATTTCCCTAAATAGTCTTTGGTGTTAAGGATGTGGACTTTGCATCCAAAGACCCTTAGGTAGTGTAGATTTGGGAGTCTATGGTAGTACAGTTCATAGGGTGTTTTGTTGTGTCGCTTGTTAATTAGAACCCTATTTTGGATGTAACAAGCCGTACTAATCGCTTCTGCCCAGTATTAGTTTGCTAAGCTAAATTCGTTGAGCATAGCCCTAGCGGCATCCTGTAAGATTCTATTTCTTCTTTCGACTATCCCATTTTGTTGGGGGTTCTAGGACATGAAAATTCATGTAAATACCCATTGACCATACAGAATTCCTCGAACCGTTGATTTTCAAATTCTCCCCCGTGGTCGCTCCTAAGTCTTTTAACTTTGGTGTCGTTTTGATTTTCAATTAATTTACAGAATTCATTAAATAGGTTTAGGGTTTCATCTTTGGTATTTAGAAACCTAACCCAGGTGAATCTAGAATAATCATCAACTATTACTAAGCAGTATCGATTTTCGCTTAGTGACTTGGCTCCATGTGAATCAAATAGGTCAAGGTGCAGGAGCTCAAGTGTGGTTTGAGTTAGGTCAGATTGGATTAGTTTGTGATTAGATTTGGTTTGTTTACCTTGATTACATGATTCACATATTAGGTTTTCATGATTTTTAATTTTAGGTATACCTTTAATTAGTCCAAGTTGGGTGATTTTTAAAATAGTTCTTAGGTTAGTATGACCTAGTCTCCTATGCCAGAGGTTTGATTATTCTAACTGAGTTAACATACATTTGGGTACTAGGGGAAGGTTTATAGTGTATACATTATTTTTCCTAGTGCCCTTAAGCATGATTTCTGAGTCTTGTACATTTCTAATCAGGCAGTTAGAATTGTTGAAGGTGACTATATAACCAGAATCACATAACTGACTTATGCTAAGAAAGTTAAAATTGAAGTTTTCAACCAAAAGAACTTTCTTAATTACAAAGTCAGATTTAAGTTCAATATTACCTGACCCAATTACCTTTAGGGTAGCATTGTTGCCAAATGCCACTGAGCCTAGGTTCTTGAACATGAGTTTGGTGAATTTCAATTTATCTCCAGTCATGTGTCTGGAGCAACCGCTATCCAACATCCATTGGTCCAAATCTTTATGTTCCTACACATAAACAGTTTTGTTGATTTGGATCCAATTAGAGTCAGGAATAGCTTAAATTGATTTTCACTACCTAGTCTGTCTCACCTAAATCTAGGGTTTTCAATCACGTTAGCCTTATAGGTTTTGTGAGACAGGTTTTGATAAGTAAAATCATTTTGAAAAATAATTTTTATTTAGAAAACCTTAAATTAATTTTTGAAAACAGTTAATTTTATTTTGAAAGGAAATGTTTGAATCTATACTTAACTGAAAATTTGTGTTAGATTTGAATTTGACAAAAAGTAATTTGAATTTGAAATTCAAAAATTGGCTTCCAAGTATTGGCGAGGCACTAGGCCTTCTTTGGTCGTAGCCTTATTGGATCATCAACCCTTTCCTTGACAAAGTCATTTAATGAAATTTCATTTTCAAAATTAATCTTTGAAACAGTTCTGGTCTAACTAGTTTGGATTTTGGATCGGTAGCTTCGGCTAGTTTCACCAATCTAAAGAGACCAAGTAAACTTGATCTTATTAGAATTGGTTTTCCTAACGTACTATCATCTCACCTCCACCCAATACTATGTTGTCAAGTTTCAGTTAAGTTTGTTCAGTCCTTATTCTAACCATTCCTAAGCTAAGCATTGTAAATTGCAGAAATTTAAATAAACAATCAATCAAGCAAATTGCAAGAATTAAATTTTATTTAACAATAAATATAGTTTTTAATTTGGCTCCCCCTGGACTAAAGCCATGGTAATGATTAGGCAAGATGTGAATCTTGTCCTTGGGGATCCAATACTGATTTGATCCAGTGGGTTTGTTCAGGTACAGTTTAGGTACCCATGCCTGAACTTTAATTCTGGACTGATCCAATACAACAAAGTAAGATCTTTATCGGGATTTGGTTCTATAGCCAAGTCCGGATCGATATAGAACGGACTTCTGTTTTCCAAGAATCATGTCAAGACCCTTGGAACCAGAAGTAAATCGTTCTAAGGCAGCTCTAAGACCTTTAACTTGAGTTTTTAGGGAGGAGTTCTCTTTCTCAAGTTTTTCAACTTGAGTAAGAGTTCCTTCTTGAACTTTCTCGATTAAGGATTTAGAGTCAGTTCCCTCTTTCAGGAGTTTTACTTCCTGTCAGAGGGATTCGACTCAGAGTTTGGCTTTCGCCAAGTCTCGAGAAAGATACGAAATAAGTTCATTTAACTGACTTCTATTGAAACCACTTACCTTGATTTCGCCGTCTTCTGAAAAGGTTAGTCTGCCGTCGTCCTGTTCAGATTCTGACTCGGTCTCGACTTCTTCTGAGGTGGTCAGGGCTAGTAGGTTTGACTGGGGTGCTTCTTCTTCTTCTTCTGAGGAAGATTCGTCCCAGGTTCCTTGGAGTGCTTTCTTTCTTCTTGTCTTCTTGGTCTCCTTCCGGTTTGGACACTCTGTCTTGTAGTGACCCTTCTTCTTGCACTCGTAGCAAGTCACGTTGGGTTTATTTTTGACATTTGTGGGTTCAGCTGGTTCGTCCTTTCTTCGGTTGGCCTTCCTTCTGTTGGTTTGGTTCTTTAATTCTTTATAGTAGCTGTTGGGACCGGGTGCATGTTGACAAGGATACGGGTTCGTAAATTTTAAAATATTTACGTGCGGCGGAAGAATTAGCATAAATAATTTCTCAAATTATTTTTAACCACGTATCTAGCATGCGACCTTATGATGTGTGGACATGATCATAAATTAAAATTTTACGAAAAAGTAAACTAATTTACTAAGTACCTCGCGTAACTCGAAGTAAGGGACGAGATCCAACCGTAGCGTCCCTTGGAAGATCCGCCTCTATTCGCGTCCACGACGAGTTCTCTTCGGGATGACTTTGCAAAGTCATGAGTTTTGTGCCGACGAGAACTACTAGATTCTCTAAAGGCAAAACTAGAAGATCAAGAGAGAAGAAAGGAAACTAACCACCAAGAAACGGAATCTAAATTCCGGGAAGGAAGGAGTTGTGATCCGCTTCTTCTTCTTCTTCTTTGCCTCCTCCTTGGTGTATGTTGCTCACGCCAATCCCTTGGAAGGGGAGGAAGTGGGCGCCAGCCCTAAGGGAAGAAGTGGGCGCCGGCCCTAAGGGAAGAGAGGGAGAGAATAAGGGAGAGAGAGAGAGAGCGAGAGAATTAATCTCTTGATAATTCTATTGAGGAATTCAAGCATAGCCTTGGTTCCTTTATATAGTAGTCTCTCCCTTGCTAAGTCTCCTCTTTAACGGAATTAATGGAATAAATTTTTATAAGAAATTTATCTTATAAATTTTCTTATGAATTATTCCGTTATGACAAGTTTTATTATAACTAACTTTATAATAAAACAAATACATCTCTCCTTTTATTATGAAATAAATTTTCATAAAATTTATTATATAAATTTTCTTATCATGGAAAAATCAATTCATAATTGATTTTATAAAATAAAAATAAACCATTTAAAGTTTATTTTAATCTCCATAAAAAGAATAAATTTATTATATAAATTTTTCTTATCATGGAAAAATCAATTCATAATTAATTTTATAAAATAAAATAAACCAATCCATGGTTCATTTTAATTTCCATAAAAAGAATAAATTTATATAAATTTTTCTTATGATAGAAAAATCAATTCATAATTGATTTTATAAAATAAAAAATAAACCATTTAAAGTTTATTTTAATTTCCATGAAAACAAATTTATTTATCCATAATTTTATAAAACAAATCGCGTTTGATTTATTTTATAATTTAAACCAATTAAATTGGTTTCTCTCCTTTTGGTGGCCGGCCAAACCAAAGAGGGTTGGCATCCTCTTTGGCCGGCCAAACCGAGCTGATCCCATCGCGAATTAAACTCATTTAATTCGCCCAATAAGCTTTTAAAAGACTTAGCCATTTTAAGCTTCCGTTGCGCCTCTGATTAACTCAGATTCGACTTGTTTCTCTTGATCGGAAAATCCAATTTTCAACTCGTTTTAAATCCCTCGGATTACTCGTAGTGCGTGTGACTAAATAGACTTTCGATTTATGTTGGCCATCTATAATCAACCAATTATAGAACGATCATGAGTGGCACCTAGTAGTACATCATGACCCCCAATTAATCGAAAGATCAACGGTTGACCTCAGAAATTATTCTGAAACCCTTCAGCAGCTCTAATGAATCGTGCCTCATTCCCTTCACCATCTTATACCCACTTGGTTCAGGACACGGTCTATGTGTGTCAGTCTCCACTAGGCTGACTACGTCACACCTAGCCCAAGTAACGTTCTCTCGTCCTTTGGATTCTAATTACTCTCATGTATATAAGAGACTCATACTCTAAACATGTCATGCTCTGGCCAGAGGCTTTGAGTAACAATCCGACGATAGGCCTTGGATATACATCTCCTCGCAAAGAGTGGTGAATCCTTTGTAGGTTGTTCAAACATCTTCGGGCACTTCGGCTTATACCCAACCATCCTGGGTCCACACCTCCTTGGAGATGCTTGCTTAAGATGTTAAAGTATAAGTCTCCATGACCAAGATGACTTGAATACCGCAAGTCAAAGGAACAACGCACTTAAGCTGCGGTAAGGACTTCACTGACATGTCTATGTATAGACTACCATGTGAAGTTTTACAGCTAGTCACTCTAATGAACTAGTTCCCTTAACTAGCATCCATGATTATCTCCGGACATCCCAATGTCACCAGCTAGTGAGAATCAGCTGATTAGAGAATAACCCATGCTAGTCTCAACAGAATTGATAGTGTCCGTTTTTATCAATTCATCGACTAGGGATATTTTCAATACTTCACAATTGCACATTTAGAGATAATCACTAGTTGTGATCCCATCACAAATTCTCTTATGCTGTGAATTGTATTGCAGAGATTCAGTAGATGAGTTTAAGATCCCAATCAAATACACAATCATGTATACTCAAATAGTGAATTATCATTTATTAAAATAAATGTTTACAATCATAAGGAGATTGCCTTATGACACTTCTCTCATATCACTAACAAACTCCCACTTGGCCTAATGCCAATCGCTACGGTATCCAATACCACAGGCTCTAACATGACCCTCAAACTTGTTTTGAGGCAAGGCCTTAGTTAAAGGATCCACTAAATTACTTTCAGTGAGAATTTTCTCAATTTGTATATCATTCCTACTTATAATCTCTCTGATCAGATGATAGCGGCGAAGCACGTGTTTGGATCGTTGATGAGACCTCGGTTCCTTTGCTTGTGCAATAGCTCCATTGTTGTCGCAGTAAACCGGCACTGCTTCATCAATGGTTGGAATCACACCAAATTCGGAGACAAACTTCTTGATCCAGACTGCTTCCTTTGCTGCTTCCGAAGCTGCGATATATTCCGCTTCCGTGGTAGAATCCGCTACGGTGTCTTGTTTGGAACTCTTCCAACTTATTGCGCCTCTATTCAAATTAAATACGTATCCAGACTGAGATTTGGAGTCATCCTTATCTGTCTGGAAACTGGCATCTGTATACCCATGTATTACCATATCTCCTTCTCCATATATTAGGAACACATCCTTAGTTCTTCTTAAGTACTTAAGGATTGTCTTGACAGCCGCCCAATGATCCATTCCTGGATCAGACTGGTATCTGCTCGTGACACATAGAGCATACGATACATCGGGCCTAGTACATAACATAGCATACATGATATATCCTATCGCGGATGCATAAGGAATCTTATTCATGCAAATCCTCTCGCCTTCTGTGCGCGGACACATAGACTTTGAAAGGTTGATCCCATGCCTGATGGGAAGGTAACATTTCTTGGATTCCGACATGTTAAACCTTTTTAGCACTCGGTCTATATATGTAGACTGCGAAAGACCAAGCAACCGTTTTGATTTATCTCTATAGATTCTAATCCTAAGGATATAGGTTGCTTCTCCCAGGTCTTTCATGGAGAAAGTTTTGGACAACCAAATTTTAACTGTCTGTAAGACTGATATATCATTTCCTATAAGTAATATGTCATCGACATATAACACTAGGAATACGACTGCACTCCCACTAACCTTCTTGTAGACACAAGGTTCGTCAGGATTTTGTGAGAAATCAAACTCTTTGATTGTCTCATCAAAACGGATGTTCCAGCTCCTGGATGCTTGCTTCAGTCCATATATGGATCATCGAAGCTTGTATACTTTGGTTTTATCAACCGATGTGAAACCTTCAGGTTGTATCATGTATACATCCTTAAGCAGGTTTCCATTAAGGAAAGCTGTTTTCACATCCATTTGCCATATCTCATAATCATAATGAGCTGCTATGGCTAGGAGCATCCGAATGGATTTAAGCATAGCTACTGGCGAATAGGTTTCGTCATAATCAATTCCTTGTTTCTGACGATATCCTCTTGCCACTAGTCTAGCCTTAAAGGTAACAACATTACCTTACATGTCGGTTTTCTTCTTGAAAACCCACTTGCACCCTATGGGCTTAATCCCTTCAGGTGGGTTAACCAAGTCCCATTCTTGATTTTCGTATATGGAATCCATTTCGACTTCATGGCTTCAAGTCATTTGTCCCTTTCTGAACTTTTCGGAACATCTTCATAACTGATAGGCTCGTCATCGCTTATGAGTAACACGTCGTTCGATTCACTTATGAGAAATTCATATCTCTCTGGAATATTGCATGTCCTATCAGACCTACGAAGAGGTGGTGTTGTTTTAGGTTCACCTGATAGCTCATCATTATGAGTTATTGGTTGTGGGTCTAGACTAGGTGTCTCTGTAATGTCTATTGGAGTTTCTTGAATTTCATCAAGTTCAATGCCACTCCCACTGTTTTCTTGTAAAAGAAATTCTTTTTCTAGAAATAAAGCATGCCTTGAAACAAACACCTTTTGTTCCAAGGGATGATAGAATTGGTAACCCTTCGTTTTCTTAGGGTATCCAATAAATAGACATTTATCAGACTTAGCATCCAATTTGTCTGATACAGTCCGCTTCACTTAAGCAGGACAACCCCATATCTTAAGGTGAGTTAAGTGAGGTTTCTTACTATTCCATGTCTCATATGGAGTAGTAGAGACTACCTTGGTCGGGACTCTGTTTAGCAAGTAAACAACTGTCTTTAGTGCATAGCCCCAAAAGGATTTTGGAAGAGTTGCATGATTCATCATTGACCTAACCATGTCCATCAAGGTTCGGTTGCGCCTCTCAGATACACCATTATGCTGTGATGTATACGGCGGAGTCCATTGGGACAATATCCCATTGTCCCTTAGATAATCTTGAAACTCTTGACTTAAGTATTCACCACCCCGATCGGATCGAGGTATTTTAATACTTTTGCCAAGTTGTTTCTCTACTTCATTTCTGAACTCTTTGAATTTCTCAAAGGCTTCAGATTTGTGTTTCATCAAGAACACATACCTGAATCGTGAGTGATCATCGATAAAGGTGATGAAGTAGCTATAGCCTCCTTGTGCAAAAGTTGACATTGGTCCACATACATCAGTATGTATTAGACCAAGCAATTCTCCCACTGGATTACCTTTTACGGAAAAGGGTAATTTGGTCATCTTGCCTTTTAAGCATGATTCGCATGTATCATATGAATCGGGTTCAAATGATTCCAAAATTCCACATCGGTGTAATTTGGTCATGCATTTCTTACTTACATGGCCAAGGCGACAATGCCATGTGTAGGAGTCTATTCGATTATCTATTCGAGCACGTTTGTTGCTAACTTCGATATTGAAAACGTCACCGGATAAATCTAACGTGTAGATACCATTGCACAAAGTTCCATTCCCATAAAGAACGTCATTTAAAGTTATGTAACAACAATTGTTACTAAAAGTTAAATGATATCCCTTTTCATTCAAACATGAAATAGATACAATGTTCTTTATTAACGAAGGAACGAAATAACAATTATCCAATTCTAAGACACGTCCAGTCGGGAGCTTTAGCAAATGTGTTCCGATGGCAACAGCAGCATTCTTTGCTCCATTTCCAACTCGCAAATTCGCTTCTCCCTTGACGAGTCTTTTTCTATTTCTTAGCCCTTGTATGCCATTACATATATGTGAGCTACACCCAGTATCAAGTACCCAGGTGTACGAGGAAATAGAGTGACATTCAATAACGAAGATACCTGAAGAGGATGGGGCATCGGATGCCTTCTAGTTCAAGGACTCAAGATAAACCTTGCAGTTTCTTCGCAAGTGACCCTCTTTGCCACAGTGATGGCAAGTGCCTTTTGGGGTCTTTTCAATCTTTATGGCCTTTTTCTTCTTTCCCTTATTCTGTTCTTTGGCCTTCCTCTTAGAACCTTTCTTCGAGGAACCAACTAACGGTACCGTCTTCTGATCCTGCTTCACAGAAGGCCTTACAGTCTTCAGTAGGTTGAGCAACTCAGGAAACTGGTCTGGAGTTGCATTTTAAGGAGGATGGTTGGGAAGTTGATCTTCAAGGACATAAGCAAGCTTTTCTGCCTTGAGGACTATCCTCAGGTTTCGAAGCCAGCCCATGAAGTTTGGCCCAGTCAGTTTATTGGTGTCCAAAATGGAATGCAAATTCAGAGAAGACATGATCGAGTGATTATCCTAGAAATACAAATTAAGCTTATGTGAGAAGAATGATTGAAGAATGTATTAACATACATAAATAAAATCCTATTTATTTTTCAAATTGAATAACCCTTTTTACCAATTCGGGAGATCGTAGGAACATCTCCAAATAGGTTGATATCCAACCATAGATAAGAACCACCATGGCTGTGGCCATCAAGTTGTTCTTAGCTATGAAGGTAGGTAATTATACCGATTACATATCACATATATGTAACTATCACTTTATGCTATCAACTAATTGAATGTTTGCATAAATCATTGGGTTGTTAACTCATTAACAAGTATGCAACATTATACATAGCACCCAACTGCATCTCTCTTTACATCGACCTTGGCTATGGCACAACAAATCGATGCTCCAAGCTTAAGGCTGACCCATTAATCAAGAAATAATTTTAATATGGTTGGAGCTCATTCAACCGTTTAGTCAGGCTTGGATGTGTCCAACAACCAAAACTAAGGATTGACCTCTGACTCCAACTATATTACTCATAAACTAATTCCATGGTTTGAACATGTTGAGGTTCAAGCCGGGCATGAATGTGTCCATCAACCCAAACGAGAAACAAAA
>JAGFNQ010005362.1:62181-92907 GCA_024364735.1 Boesenbergia rotunda
AACACATCCTTAGTTCTTCTTAAGTACTTAAGGATTGTCTTGACAGCCGCCCCAATGATCCATTCCTGGATCAGACTGGTATCTGCTCGTGACACTCAGAGAATACGATACATCGGGCCTAGTACATAACAAAGCATACATGATATATCCTATCGCGGATGCATAAGGAATCTTATTCATGCAAATCCTCTCGTCTTCTGTGTGCGGACACATAGACTTTGAAAGGTTGATCCCATGCCTGATGGGAAGGTAACCTTTCTTGGATTCCGACATGCTAAACCTTTTTAGCACTCGGTCTATATATGTAGACTGCGAAAGACCAAGCAACCGTTTTGATCTATCTCTATAGATTCTAATCCTAAGGATATAGGTTGCTTCTCCCAGGTCTTTCATGGAGAAAGTTTTGGACAACCAAATTTTAACTATCTGTAAGACTGATATATCGTTTCCTATAAGTAATATGTCATCGACATATAACACTAGGAATACGACTGCACTCCCACTAACCTTCTTGTACACACAAGGTTCATCAGGATTTTGTGAGAAATCAAACTCTTTGATTGTCTCATCAAAACGGATGTTCCAGCTCCTGGATGCTTGCTTCAGTCCATATATGGATCGTCGAAGCTTGTATACTTTGGTTTTATCAACCGATGTGAAACCTTCAAGTTGTATCATGTATACATCCTTAAGCAGGTTTTCATTAAGGAAAGCTGTTTTCACATCCATTTCCCATATCTCATAATCATAATGAGCTGCTATGGCTAGGAGCATCCGAATGGATTTAAGCATAGCTACTGGCGAATAGGTTTCGTCATAATCAATTCCTTGTTTCTGACGATATCCTTTTGCCACTAGTCTACCCTTAAAGGTAACAACATTACCTTCCATGTCGGTTTTCTTCTTGAAAACCCACTTGCACCCTATGGGCTTAATCCCTTCAGGTGGGTTAACCAGGTCCCATACTTGATTTTCGTATATGGAATCAATTTACGACTTCATGGCTTCAAGCCATTTGTCCATTTCTGAACTTTTCAGAACATCTTCATAACTGATAGGCTCGTCATCGCTTATGAGTAACACGTCGTTCGATTCACTTATGAGAAATTCATATCTCTCTGGAATATTGAGTGTCCTATCAGACCTATGAAGAGGTGGTGTTGTTTTAGGTTCAACTGATAGCTCATCATTATGAGTTATTGGTTGTGGGTCTAGACTAGGTGTCTCTGTAATGTCTATTGGAGTTTCTTGAACTTCATCAAGTTCAATGCCACTCCCACTGTTTTATTGTAAAAGAAATTCTTTTTCCAGAAATACAGCATGCCTTGAAACAAACACCTTTTGTTCCAAGGGATGATAGAATTGGTAACCCTTCGTTTTCTTAGGGTATCCAATAAATAGACATTTATCAGACTTAGCATCCAATTTGTCTGATACAGTCCGCTTCACCTAAGTAGGACAACCCCATATCTTAAGGTGAGTTAAGTGAGGTTTCTTACTATTCCATGTCTCATATGGAGTAGTAGAGACTACCTTGGTCGGGACTCTGTTTAGCAAGTAAACAACTGTTTTTAGTGCATAGCCCCAAAAGGATTTTGGAAGAGTTGCATGATTCATCATTGACCTAACCATGTCCATCAAGGTTCGGTTGCGCCTCTCAGATACACCATTATGCTGTGGTGTATACGGCGGAGTCCATTGGGGCAATATCCCATTGTCCCTTAGATAATCTTGAAACACTTGACTTAAGTATTCACCACCCCGATCGGATCGAAGTATTTTAATACTTTTGCCAAGTTGTTTCTCTACTTCATTTCTGAACTCTTTGAATTTCTCAAAGGCTTCAGATTTGTGTTTCATCAAGAACACATACCTGAATCGTGTGTGATCATCGATAAAGGTGATGAAGTAGCTATAGCCTCCTTGTGCAAGAGTTGACATTGGTCCACATACATCAGTATGTATTAGACCAAGCAATTCTCCCACTGGATTATCTTTTCCGAAAAAGGGTAATTTGGTCATCTTGCCTTTTAAGCATGATTCGCATGTATCAAATGAATCGGGTTCAAATGATTCCAAAATTTCACATCGGTGTAATTTGGTCATGCGTTTCTTACTTACATGGCCAAGACGACAATGCCATGTGTAGGAGTCTATTCGATTATCTATTCGAGCACGTTTGTTGCTAACTTCGATATTGAAAACGTCACAGGATAAATCTAACGTGTACATACCATTGCACAAAGTTTCATTCCCATAAAGAACGTCATTTAAAGTTATGTAACAACAATTGTTACTAAAAGTTAAATGATAACCCTTTTCATTCAAACATGAAATAGATACAATGTTCTTTATTAACGAAGGAACGAAATAACAATTATCCAATTCTAAGACACGTCCAGTCGGGAGCTTTAGCAAATGTGTTCCGATGGCAACAGCAGCAATCTTTGCTCCATTTCCAACTCGCAAATTCGCTTCTCCCTTGACAAGTCTTCTTCTATTCCTTAGCCCTTGTATGTCATTACATATATGTGAGCTACACCCAGTATCAAGTACCCAGGTGTACGAGGAAATAGAGTGACATTCAATAACGATGATACCTGAAGAGGATGGGGCATCGGATGCCTTCTACTTCAAGGACTCAAGATAAACCTTGCAGTTTCTTCGCCAGTGACCCTCTTTGCCACAGTGATGGCAAGTGCCTTTTGGGGTCTTTTCAATCTTTTTTGCCTTTTTCTTCTTTCCCTTATTCTGTTCTTTGGCCTTCCTCTTAGAACCTTTCTTCGAGGAACCAACTAACAGTACCGTCTTTTGATCCTGCTTCACAGAAGGCTCTACAGTCTTCAGCAGGTTGAGCAACTCAGGAAACTGGTCTGGAGTTGCATTTTCAGGAGGACGGTTGGGAAGTTGATATTCAAGGACATAAGCAAGCTTTTCTGCCTTGAGGACTTTCCTCAGGTTTCGAAGCCAGTCCATGAAGTTTGGCCCAGTCAGTTAATTGGTGTCCAAAATGGAATGCAAATTCAGAGAAGACATGATCGAGTGATTATCCTAGAAATACAAATTCAGCTTATGTGAGAAGAATGATTGAAGAATGTATCAACATACATAAATAAAATCCTATTTATTTTTCAAATTGAATAACCCTTTTTATCAATTCGGGAGATCGTAGGAACATCTCCAAATAGGTTGATATCTAACCATAGATAAGAACCAGCATGGCTGTGGCCATCAAGTTGTTCTTAGCTATGAAGGTAGGTAATTATACCGATTACATATCATATATATGTAACTATCACTTTATGCTATCAACTAATTGAATATTTGCATAAATCATTGGGTTGTTAACTCATTAACAAGTATGCAACATTATACATAGCACCCAACTGCACCTCTCTTTACATCGACCTTGGCTGTGGCACAACAAATCGATGCTCCAAGCTTAAGGCTGACCCATTAATCAAGAAATAGTTTTAATATGGTTGGAGCTCATTCAACCGTTTAGTCAGGCTTGGATGTGTCCAACAACCAAAACTAAGGATTGACCTCTGACTCCAACTATATTACTCATAAACTAATTCCATGGTTTGAACATGTTGAGGTTCAAGCCGGGTATGGATGTGTCCATTAACCCAAACGAGAAACAAAACTCCGATTCTAACCATATTAATGGAAGGTGTTGGCCTTAATATTTTGTAAGGGGTTTAGGGTCTCATCCTTTCTTTTCTAAGCACATTCATGACATATAATCATGTCATGACTAACGATTTCCTTAATAAAGTATGTATGTGACTTAATTTATCAAGTCTCATTAATTGAATTAGAAACCGGATTTCCTAATTCTAATTTCATACTTTATTAAAGGAATTGTTTTGGGAAACAATTTCCTAAATTGTCATAATCAATTTTATAAATAATATGTTTAAGACTTTGATTTCTCTAAATCAAATCTTATTAAATTAAGAGACATGAGTCCTTAATTCAACCACATATTATTTTCATGAAAATCTCATTTAAGAAAACTCTATAGGAAACCATTTTCCTAATTAATTTTGGAGACAACAATATGTAAGAGCATTACCTCTTAAATCATATTTTATTCATGGATTTAATTAATTACAACAAATCGTTTTCTAAGGGTGGATCCCCGAGGCTCAGATACCCAATGAAAAGTAATTTGTCGTAAATCCAATTTGGTCCGCTTCGGAAGCGTAACCAAATTAAACATGACAATTTCATTTAAAATTGGGAAGTTAAATTACAACAACTAACTTTAAATTGGACGGCTCCCCGAGGCTCAATCCAAAATAAAGAATTTTATTGTCAATTTAAAAACCAATTCAAATTTAATTGTCAATTAATTGTCCATAAATTTGTCTAGACTTTCTTGAAAGAATGTGTCCAAAATTGCGAGATTTCATACTAGGTTTTCTGAATAATTGTAAGTTTCTGGTACAAAGAAAACTTACATATTTCCAAAATTAGAAAATATCTAAAATAGAAAAATTTCCAAAATTGAAAAGTTTCCAAAGATGGGAAGTTTTCACAATTATCATAAAATTTCAGAAACAAGGATATTTCAAATGTTTGCGAAATTTCATGAGGATTTCCAAACTTTGAAATTTCTAAATCTAAAATTTATAATAATTGGAAAGTTTCCATAATTGGAAAATTTTTCAAAATTGAGATCATGACAAAGTTTTCCGCAAAACAATTATGTGATTATGTCGAACACTAACCTGGCTCTGATACCACTGTTGGGACCGGGTGCATGTTGACAAGGATACGGGTTCGTAAATTTTAAAATATTTACGTGCAGTGGAAGAATTAGCATAAATAATTTCTCAAATTATTTTTAACCACGTATCTAGCATGCGACCTTATGATGTGTGGACATGATCATAAATTAAAATTTTGCGAAAAAGTAAACTAATTTACTAAGTACCTCGCGTAACTCGAAGTAAGGGACGAGATCCAACCGTAGCGTCCCTTGGAAGATCCGCCTCTATTCGCGTCCACGCCGAGTTCTCTTTGGGATGAGTTCGCAAGGTCACGAGTTTTATGCCGACGAGAACTACTAGATTCTCTAAAGGCACAACTAGAAGATCAAGAGAGAAGAAAGGAAACTAACCACCAAGAAACGGAATCTAAATTCCGGGAAGGAAGGAGTTGTGATCCGCTTCTTCTTCTTCTTCTTTGGCTCCTCCTTGGTGGATGTTGCTCACGCCAATCCCTTGGAAGGGGAGGAAGTGGGCGCCTGCCCTAAGGGAAGAAGTGGGCGCCGGCCCTAAGGGAAGAGAGGGAGAGAATAAGGGAGAGAGAGAGAGCGAGAGAATTAATCTCTTGATAACTCTATTGAGGAATTCAAGCCTAGCCTTGGTTCCTTTATATAGTAGCCTCTCCCTTGCTAAGTCTCCCCTTTAACGGAATTAATGGAATATATTTTCATAAGAATTTATCTTATAAATTTTCTTTTGAATTATTCTGTTATGCCAAGTTTTATTATAACTAACTTTATAATAAAACAAATACAGCTCTCCTTTTATTATGGAATAAATTTTCATAAAATTTATTATATAAATTTTCTTATCATGGAAAAATCAATTCATAATTGATTTTTTAAAATAAAAATAAACCATTTAAAGTTTATTTTAATCTCCATAAAAAGAATAAATTTATTATATAAATTTTTCTTATCATGGAAAAATCAATTCATAATTGATTTTATAAAATAAAATAAACCAATCCATGGTTCATTTTAATTTTCATAAAAAGAATAAATTTATATAAATTTTTCTTATCATTGAAAAATCAATTCATAATTGATTTTATAAAATAAAAAATAAACCATTTAAAGTTTATTTTAATTTCCATGAAAACAAATTTATTTATCCATAATTTTATAAAACAAATAGCGTTTGATTTATTTTATAATTTAAACCAATTAAATTGGTTTCTCTCCTTTTGGTGGCCGGCCAAACCAATGAGGGTTGGCATTCTCTTTGGCCGGCCAAACCGAGCCGATCCCATCGCGAATTAAACTCATTTAATTCGCCCAATAAGCCTTTAAAAGACTTAGCCATTTTAAGCTTCCGTTGCGCCTCTGATTAACACAGATTCAACTTGATTCTCTTGATCGGAAAATCTAATTTTCAACTCATTTTAAATCCCTCGGATTACTCGTAGTGCGTGTGACTAAATAGGCTTTCGATTTATGTTGGCCGTCTATAATCAACCAATTATAGAACGATCATGAGTGGCACCTAGTAGTACATCATGACCCCCAATTAATCGAAAGATCAACGGTTGACCTCAGAAGTAATTCTGAAACCCTTCAGCAGCTCTAATGAATCGTGCCTCATTCCCTTCACCATCTTATACCCACTTGGTTCAGGACACGGTCTATGTGTGTCAGTCCCCACTAGGCTGACTACGTCACATCTAGCCCAAGTAGTATCTTTCTCGTCCTTTGGATTTCTAATTACTCACCTATATTTTAGAGACTCATACTCTAAACATGTCATGCTCTGGCCAGAGGCTTTGAGTAACAATCCGACGATAGGCCTTGGGTATACATCTCCTCGCAAGGAGTGGTGAATCCTTTGTAGGCTGTTCAAACATCTTCGGGCACTTCGGCTTATACCCAACCATCCTGGGTCCACACCTCCTTGGAGATGCTTGCATAAGATGATAAAGTATAAGTCTCCATGACCAAGATGACTTGAACACCGCAAGTCAAAGGAACATCGCACTTAAGCTGCGGTAAGGACTTCACTGACATGTCTATGTATAGACTACCATGTGAAGTTTTACAGCTAGTCACTCCAATGAACTAGTTCCCTTAACTAGCATCGATGTTTATCTCCGGACATCCCAATGTCACTAGCCAGTGAGAATCAACTGATTAGAGAATAACCCATGCTAGTCTCAACAGAATTGATAGTGTCCGTTTTTATCAATTCATCGACTAGGGATATTTTCAATACTTCACAATTGCACATTTAGAGATAATCACTAGTTGTGATCCCATCACAAATTCTCTTATGCTTTGAATTGTATTGCGGACATTCAGTAGATGAGTTTAAGATCCCAATCAAATACACAATCATGTATACTCAAATAGTGAATTATCATTTATTAAAATAAATGTTTGCAATCATAAGGAGATTGCCTTAGGACACTTCTCTCATATCACTAACAGTAGCTTCGGGCCAATCGGACCAGCTTAGGTCGATCTCCTTCTTCATCTTCTGAGTCTGAGTCTGAGTTAGACTCGGGTTCAGGTTGAGGTTTCTTCTTTGTTGACCTTCCAGTTTTTCCTACAACAAAGGCAATACCTCTCTCGACCAAATTGTAGTTAGTTTGTTCATGCAGTTCTAATTCGGAAAACAATTCATCTAATTTTATTTTTGAAAGATCCCTTGAGACCTTGTATGCATCTACCATAGATGCCCACAAGGTGTTTCTAGGGAAAGCATTTAAAGCATACCTTACAAGGTCACGATTTTCGACCTTGTGACCTATAGTGTGAAGACCGTTCATTAATTCTTGGATTCGTGCGTGAAGCTGGGCTGCTGTTTCATTGTTAGCCATCTTAATGGTATACAATTTGTTCAGGAGCAGATCTCTTTTACTGATCCGAGTGTCTGATGTTCCTTCGTGCAGCTCGATCAATTTTGCCCACAGCTCCTTGGCACTGTTGAAGGGACCCACTCGGTTCAGCTCCTCTTTTGTTAAGCCGCATTGGAGGGTCTGAGTCGCCTTTGAATCTGCTTCGATTCTTCATTTCAGAGTGGTGTCCCACTCTGTGTAGCTTTGAGGAACTCCTTCAGCATTTGTGGGAATATCCAGTCCGGACTGGATGATAATCCACATGTCCACCTGAGTTTTCAGGTGGACCTCCATTCGACTTTTCCAATAGGAAAAGTCTTCTCCACTGAAAAGTGGAGGTCTGGCGATGCTGAATCCTTCTAGCATGGCCATTTAATCTGAAAAAAAATAACTAACAAAAAAAAAATTCCCAAGACTTGGTCTTGGATTAGTAGTGCGGGATAAGGAAAATAAAATATCGAGGGGTGTTGCACCAACCTCGATTAACAAAAAAATTCGAACGAAAAGTATATTAGAAGAAATTCGAACGAGAAAAAGAAAAAAAATCCAAAAAATTTTCAAACTGGTGGTTGCACCAAATTTGAATAACCCCGCTCTGATACCACTTGTTGGATCGAGAGAGCCGATAGAGGGGGGGTGAATATCGGAAAACGTTCGAATTTAACAAATAGAGAAATTATGCAGCGGAAATTAAAACACACAACGCAAACATAGATATTTTTACTTGGTTCGGAGCCTAGGTGGACTCCTACTCCAAGGCCCAAGGTCGTTGACCGTTTTTTGCGGGCAATTCTATAAGTTCGCAAAAGGTTTACAAATTAATATTACAATTGCAATATTATAAACACAAAAAGAGAATTGCTCTTCGTTACCGACGTCCGAGGTGGATTGACTTTTCAGAGCGTAGGGACGTCGTCGGCTCGAGTTGGGAGGTTTCCGGAGCAGAGTGCGGGAGTAGAAGAGCGTAGAAGCGTTGAATCAAGTGTTGTTATGAAAGCCTTGGCGTTGGGTGCTATTTATAGCACCTCGGGGCGCCCTGGACGTCGGGGGCGCCCCCCCCCCCCCCACGTGTCACGAGATCCGAGCTTCGCTCGGTCAACCTCTATTCCACTCGAATAGGGATGAGGTTTGACATTGGGGGCGCCCTGGACGCTGGGGGTGCCCTGTTTGACTCCTTCGGCGCGGGATTCTCGGCTGGATAAGGGTAATCGGCTTCGCTGGCGTAGGCGCGGGCGCCCAGGGCACTGGGGGTGCCCCGAGCGTCCGGCATGCCCTGGGCACTGGGGGCGCCCTGACCAGTAAGCAGCCTAAGCTTTTGTTGCTTCGCTTGTTTTGTGTTGCCCTTGGGGGCGCCCGGGACACTGAGGGCGCCCTGCTCAGTTACTTGCCTCTCTCCTTTGGGCATTCTGAGCTGCAGATACACGTTCCTTCGGTCCTGCATCCAGGGTTAGTCCAAAACAATATAAAGCATTAAAGTATTATGTTTATACAGCCTTAGCTGACTTGGTTCTGACTTTGGGACTCCAAAATGGAGCCCTAGGTCGAACCGACGCCTACTGTTCCCTCGACGGGGAACGCGTCCTCACCTACTCCTCTCGGGAGAATGTACCTGACGCCAACCGTTCCTCTGGTTGGACTTTTGCCTCGCGGTCCTTCGCCAGGTCTTGGATATCGAGCTGTCCTTCGCTCGGTGCCTAGCATTCCTTCGCTAGGGCTTCAGTCCCAAGCTTTCCTTCGCCTGGCGCCTAGCAGTCCTTTGCTAGGGCTTTTTACACTGGCATTCCTTCGCTAGTGCCTAGCAGTCCTTCGCTAGGGCTTTGTACCCTGGCATTCCTTCGCCAATGCCTAGCATTCCTTCGCTAGGGCTTTATACCCTGGCATTCCTTCGCCAGTGCCTAGCATTCCTTCGCTAGGGATTTTTACCTTGCATACTAAAGTAACATTATTAGATAACAAGTGAGACTTAACTTTTGAACCCTGTTGCCATTATCAAAACACAGGTTTGACTTGGGTGCTTTCTGCACCAACAAATACACCCCAAAGCCCTAAATTTCCCCACTAATGACATGAAAATTATCCATCAAGTTGTTAAATATCAATCATCAACATATATTTGTGCAATAAAAAATATCTTTTTCTAAGATTTTAACATAATGTGTGGAGTCAATTTGACCTTTGTTAAATTCCTTCAAAATTAAGTAGGTTGTTAAGTGTTCATACCAAGCCCTAGGTGCTTGTTTAAACCCATAATGTGCTTTTCTAAGTTTAAATACATATTCAGGTTTTTTTAAGTCCTCAAATCCTAGGGGTTTTATTGTGCCTTTTATTAATTAGGAACTTATTTTGGGTATAACATGCCGTATTTACCGCTTCTGCCCATAATTGGTTAGCTAGGTTATATTCATTGTGCATGGTCCATATGACTTCCTGGAGGGTTCTATTCTTTCTTTCAACTATCCTATTTTGTTCGGGGGTTCTAGGACGGAAAAACTCATGAATATACCCATTGATTTTGCAAAATTCCTCAAACTTTTGATTTTCAAACTCTCCCCCATGATCACTCCTATGTCTTTTAATTTTAGTATCATTTTGATTTTCAAATATTTTGCATAAGTCATTAAATAAATTAAAGGTTTCATCCTTAGATTTCAAAAACCTAACCCAGGTAAACCTAGAGTAATCATTGATAATTACTAAGCAATACAGATTCCCGCTTAGTGACTTGACTCCATGTGAATCAAATAGGTCAAAGTGTAGGAGCTCAAGTGTAGTTTGGGTTAAATCTAATTAAGTTGGTTTATGAGTTGACTTAGTTTGTTTGCCTTGTTTACATGAGTTACAAATTGTGTTTTCAATGTTCTTGATTTTGGGTACATCTTTAATTAAACCAAGTTGAGTAATTTTAGAAATCAGTTTGACATGAGTGTGACCTAACCTCCTATGCCAAAGGTTAGATTCTTCTAATTGAGTCAAAAAAACATTTGGATACTATAGGTAAGTTAATAGTATAGACGTTATTTTTCCTAGTACCCTTAAGTGTTATCTCTGAGTCTTGGAGGTTTCTAACAATGTAGTCAGAGTTGGTGAAAGTCACTATGTAACCAGTATCACAGAGTTGACTAATGCTAAGCAAATTGAATTTAAAATTTTCAACCAAGAGTACTTTCTTAATAATAAAGTCAGAATTAAGTTCAATGTTACCTGACCCAATTACTTTGAGTGTAGCATTGTTGCCAAATGCTAAGTTTTTGAACTTGATTTTGGTGAATTTCAATTTATCCCTAGTCATGTGACTGAAGCATCCACTATCCAGTATCCACTGGTCCAAACATTATGTTCCTACACATAAAGTATGTATTTGAATTGAATCCATTAGAAGTAGGGATAGCTTAAATTGAATTTCACTATCAAGACTGTCTCACCCATATCTAATGTTATCAAACATGTTAACCTTATGGGTTTTGTGAGACAGGTTTAAAAGGTTTAAATTTTTGAAGAACGATTAATTTTCAAAATGTTGAATTAATTTTGAAAACAAAATTGTTGAGTTTAGGATTATTGATTTTGAAAATATGTTTTAATCTAGGATTAATTGAAATTTATGCTAGATTCATATTTATCAAATAGTAAATTGAATTTCGAAAATTGGCTTACAGGTCTTGGCGAGGCACAGAGACCTTCTTTGGTCGTAGCCTTATTGGAGCAATAACCCTTTCTTAGACAAAGTCTTTTATCGAAATTTCATTTTCAAATTACTTCTTGAAAAATTTTGGTCTAACTAGTTTAGGCATTGGATCGGTAGCTTCAGCTAGTTCCACCAGACTAAACAGACCAAGTTGGGTACGCCTTACCTTACTTGGCCTTATTAGAAAGACTTCCCTAACGTATAGATTTGTCAATGAAGTTTTTACTGCAGCTTAAGTGCGATGTTCCTTTGACTTGCGGTGTTCAAGTCATCTTGGTCATGGAGACTTATACTTTAACATCTTAAGCAAGCATCTCCAAGGAGGTGTGGACCCAGGATGATTGGATACGAGCCGAAGTGCCCGAAGATGTTTGAACAGCCTACAAAGGATTCACCACTCCTTACGAGGAGATGTATACCGAGGCCTATCGTAGGATTGTTACTCGAAGCCTCTGGCCAGAGCATGACATGTTCAGAGTATGAACCTCTTAAATACATGAGAGTAATTATAATCCGTAGGACGAGAAAACTTTACTTGGGCTAGGTGTGACGTAGTCAGCCTAGTGGGGACTGACACACATGGACCATGTCCTGAACCAAGTGGGTATAAGATGGTGAAGGGAATGGGCACGATTCATTATAGCTACTGAAGGGTTTCAGAATCGTTTCTGAGGTTAACTGTTGATCTTTCGATTTATTGGGGATCATGATGTATTACTAGGTGCCAATCATGATAGTTCTATGATTGATTAATTATAGACGGCCAACATAAATCGAATGCCTATTTAGTCACATGCACTACGAGTAATCCGAGGTATTTAAAACGAGTTGAAAATTGGATTTTCCAATAAAGAGAGATTAGGTTTGGTTGAGCCAAACGATAAATGGAATCTGAATTTTTCAGAGACGCATCGGAAGTGAAAAATGGCTAAGTCTTTTGAAGACTTAATATATGAATTAAATAAGTTTAATTCATTGGGGCGTGGCTTGGATGGGCCGGCCAAAGAGGGCCTCCATCCTCCTTGCTTGGCCGGCCACAACAAAAGGGGAGAACCATGTTTTTGGATCAATTTATAAAATAAACCAAGTGTGGTTTGTTTTATAATAAACCAAGGTTTGGTTTATTTCTTCATGGAAATTAATATGAACCATGAATTAGTTTATTTTATAAAATCAATCATGGATTGATTTACCATGATAAGGAAATTTATTCCATAGAAGAGAATAGACTTGATTGATTTTATCGTGAATTAAAATAAGATTTTTACCATGATATAAAATCAAACTTGGCAAGATGGAATAAGTTATTCCATATTTGAGAGGCTTGATGGTTGAGAGACTACTATATAAAGGACCCATGGAATAGGCTTTCTGGCTCTTGGTCTCTCCTTCTCTTCTCCCCTTCTTGCCGTGCGCCAAGCAGCCCCAAGAAGGCCGCCCCTGCCCTTTCCCTGTCGGCCATCCTTTTGTGATTAGTCTTCCAACTTCTCTCTTGGTTTTTCTTGTCACGTTCTCGGAGAATCTAGTAGTTCTCGAGAACACGAAACTCGTGACTTTGTAAAGTCATCCCGAAGATACTCGGGGTGGACGCGAATAGTGGCGGAGCTTCCAAGGGATGCTTACGGTTGGATCTCGTCCCTTCCTTCGAGTTATGCAAGGTAATACATAAATTAGTTTATGTTTCAGCAAAATTTTAAATATATGATCATGTCTACACAAGATAAAATTGCATGCTTAGATGTGTTGTTAAATAATTAGAGAAATTATTTATGCTAAACCTTGCGCTGCACGTAATTAATTTTAAAATTATGAACCCGCATCCATGTCGACATGCGCCCGGACCCAACAGTGGTATCAGAGCCGAGGTTTGTGTTCGACATAATCATAAATTGTTTTGCGGAAAGCTTTATCATGATCTCAATTTCGAAAAATTTTCAATTATGGAAACTTTCAAATTATGGTAAATTTTCGATTTAGGAATTTCAAAGTTTGAAAATCCTCATGAAATTTCGCAAACATTTGAAATATCACTGTTTTTGAAATTTTATGATAATTATGAAAACATTCCATTTTTGGAAATATTCCAATTTTGGAAAAATAATAGTTTTCTTTGTACTAGAAACTTACAATTATTCTAAAAACCTTTTATTTTTGGAAACTTTCCATTTATGGAAAGCTTGCAATTTTGAGCACTTTCATTCAAGAAAGTCTAGACAAATTATGGGAATATTAATTGACATTTAAATTTATAATTAGAAATTAAATTATTTAGAAAATTTTTTATTTTAGATTGAGCCTCGGGGAGTCGTCCAATTTAAAGTTAGTTGTTATAATTAAATATCCTAAATTGAATTTAAATTGTCAAATATTTAATTTGGATTAAGCCTCGGGAGCCATCCAAATTAAGTTATTGATATTAATTTTCCATAAATAAAATATATGATCAAATCTTCGAAATTTTAAGGTGATTCTCAAACGATAATTTTCTTATTTGATTTATGAGGTGATGCTCTTACATATTATTGTCTCCAAAATTAATTAGGAAAATTGTTTTCTATAGAGTATATTTCCTTAAATAAAATTTTCATAAAAATAATATGTGATTGAATTAAGGGAATTTGTCTCTTAATTCAATAAGATTTGATTTAGAGAAATCAAAGTCTTAAACATATTATTTCCGAAATTGATTATGATAATTCAGGAAATTGTTTCCCAAAACAATTCCTTGAATAAAGTATGAAATTAAAATTAGGAAATCCGGTTCCTAATTCAACTAATGAGACTTGATAAATTAAGTCACATACATACTTTATTAAGGAAATCGTTAGAACATGACATAATTATATGTCATGAATGTGAATAAAAGAAAAGGATGAGTCCCAAAACCCCTTACAAAATATTAAGGACAACACCTTCCATTAATATGGTTAGAATCGGAGTTTTGTTTCTTGTTTGGGTTGATGGACACATCCATGCCCGGCTTGAACCTCAACATGTTCAAACCATGGAATTAGTTTATGATTAATATAGTTGGAGTCAGAGGTCAATCCTTAGTTTTGGTTGTTGGACACATCCATGCCTACTAAACGGTTGAATGAGCTCCAACCATATTAAAACTATTTCTTGTTTAATGGGTCGGCCTTAAGCTTGGAGCATCGATTTGTTGTGCCACAGCCAAAGTCGATGTAAAGAGAGGTGCAGTTGGGTGCTATGTATATTGTTGCATACTTGTTAATGAGTTAACAACCCAATGATTTATGCAAACATTCAATTAGTTGATAGCATAAAGTGATAGTTACATATATGTGATATGTAATCGGTATAATTACCTACCATCATAGCTAAGAATAACTTGATGGACTATAGCCATGGTTGTTCTTATCTATGGTTGGATATCAACCTATTTGGAGATGTTCCTACGATCTTCCGAATTGATAAAAAAGGTTATTCAATTTGAAAAATAAATAGGATTTAATTAATGTATATTTATGCATTCTTTATCATTCTCGTCACATAACCTCAATTTGTATTTCTAGGATAATCACCTCATCATGTCTTCTCTGAATTTGCATTCCATTTTGGACACCAATAAGCTGACCGGTCCAAACTTCATTGACTAGCTTCGAAACCTGAGGATAGTCCTCAAGGCAGAAAAACTTGCTTATGTCCTTGAAGAACAACTTCCTAACCATCCTCCTGAAGATGCAACTCCAGACCAGTTAGTGGCCTATCAGAAACATGTGACCGATTCTGAACTTGCGAGTTGCATCATGTTGGCCGCTATGGTACCTGAGTTACAAAAGCAGCATGAGCATATGGATGCTCATACCATCCTCTTCCATCTTCATGAGGTGTTTGACGAGCAGGCGAGATCCGAATGATTTGAGGTCTCCAGACTCCTCTTCACCTCTATCATGCAGGAAGGCACTTCTGTTTCACAGTTTGTGTTGAAGATGTTGGGGTACATTGAGCAACTAGGCACACTCGGATTTGCAATGGATCATGAACTAAGTATTGACTTAATTCTGCATTGTTTGCCCAAGAGTTACTCACAGTTTGTGATGAACTATCGGATGAACAAACTGGAGATTACCATTCCTGAGTTGCTTAGCCTGCTGAAGACTGTAGAGCCTTCTGTAAAGTAGGATCAGAAGATGGTACTGTTAGTTGGTTCCTCAAAGAAAGGCTCTAAGAGGATGCCCAAAGAACAAAATAAGGGAAGGAAGAAAAAGGCCAAAAAGATTGAAAAGGCACCAAAAGGCACTTTCCGTCACTGCGACAAGGAGGGCCACTGGTGAAGAAACTGCAAGGTTTATCTTGAGTCGTTGAAGAAGAAGGCATCCGATGCCCCATCCTCTTCAGGTATCTTCGTTATTGAATGCCACTCTATTTTCTCGGACACCTGGGTACTTGATATTGGGTGTAGCTCACATATATGTAATGACATACAGAGGCTAAGGAATAGAAGAAGACTCGTCAAGGGAGAAGCATATTTGCAAGTTGGAAATGGAGCAAAGATTGCTGATATTGCCATCGGAACATATTTGCTAAAGCTCCCTACTAGACTTGTCTTAGAATTGGATAATTGTTATTTTGTTCCTTCGTTAATAAAGAACATTGTATCTATTTCATGCTTGAATGAAAAGGGTTATCATTTAACTTTTAGTAACAATTGCTGTTACATAACTTTAAATGGCGTTCTTTATAGGACCGAAACTTTATGCAATGGTATCTACACGATAGATTTATCCGGTGACATTTTCAATATCGAAGTTAGCAACAAACGTGCTCGAATAGATAATCAAATAGACTCCTATATGTGGCATTGTCGTCTTGGCCATGTAAGTAAGAAACGCATGACCAAATTACACCGATGTGGAATTCTAGAATCATTTGAACCCGGTTCATTTGATACATGCGAATTATGCTTAAAAGGCAAGATGACGAAATTACCCTTTTCCGAAAAAGATAAACCAATGGGAGAATTGCTTGGTCTAATACATACTGATGTATGTGGACCAATGTCAACTCTTGCACAAGGAGGCTATAGCTACTTCATTACCTTTATCGATGATCACTCACGATTCGGGTATGTGTTCTTAATGAAACACAAATCTAAAGCTTTTGAGAAATTCAAAGAGTTCAGAAGTGAAGTAGAGAAATAGCTTGGCAAAAGTATTAAGATATTTCGATCCGATCGGGGTTGTGAATACTTAAGTCAAGAGTTTCAAGATTATCTTAGGGACAATGGGATATTGTCTCAATGGACTCCGCCATATACACCACAGCATAATGGTGTATTTGAGAGGCGTAACCGAACCTTGATGGACATGGTTAGATGTATGATGAATCAAGCAACTCTTCCAAAATCCTTTTGGGGCTATACGCTTAAGATAGCTGTTTACTTACTAAACAGAGTCCCTACCTGTAACGCCCGCCCCTTACCGTTTGGCGGCGCGTTACCTTTAACCCTTTTTTTCCTTACTTATATCATTGCGTATGAATCTAACATTGCAGCGGAAATGAAACATAACTAAAAGCATATGCAACGATAAGGAAGTGATAACGTCATATAACATCTAATAGCATCCATACTTAAATAAACTCCAAAAGAACTAGCAAGTATCATGCATAAAGTAGCAACATATGTCTTATTAGAAATAAGAACTAAGTCTATAGATAGCACTAAAGTGGATCAATCAGTCAAGTCACCACCACAAACATTAGCCCTTCCTGCAGCTTCCCTTTCTTTAGAAATTTCTATGTTGATCTGCAACATAAGCAACCAAACTATAAGTATAAAACTTAGTAAGCTCTTTCCTACTCACTAAATCCGTACATCGCATGCATTTTAAAACATATAACATTTCATCGATAGCATAAAATTCATGAGGCACATAAGATCATGAAGACATATAAACATAGAACATGTGCATTTCAAAACATTAGGATGCTCTTTGGAAAACATACTAAATAATACTTTAAAATCATATACATCATCTTCTTTGGGGTCCCCGGCTTTGTACCCATTCTTTCTTTTGCGCGCATACCCCTATGTAGGATGCGAGGTAGCTAATCCCGACCTACAGGGGTTTACATTCTAGGCTTACTATCTTTCAGCCTAAGGACAGTTTCGATTGTCCAGAACCGTGGATCTTTTTCAAGACCCGGTACAAGCCATTCTTTAAAGTAAAATACATATATGCATTCTTTTCTTTTCTTTCATTCTTTCATATAGAACATGCATTCATTTCTTTCTTTTTTTCTTTTATATTGCATGTACTATAGACATTCAATCATTCATAATCATAAGCATACTTTCATATATAGAACATGCATTCTTTCTTTCTTTCATATTGCATGTACTATAGGCATTCAATCATTCATAAACATAGGCATACTTTCATGGCATAATCATTAGCATAAATAGCAAGACATGGAAGGACCTTTCTTTTAACACATGTAAGTGAAGCAACCATCATGCTAGTTTCATCAATACATCATACTTATAACATGCTTGTCTTAATTAAGGCAATATGTTAGTTTAATCTTTCTTTTCTCATCTTAATACATGCTGGCTGAAACTTCATAGCAAGGATATCATAGCATAAGAATCATATAATCATGGAAATAAAAACATACATTATATAAGAGGTCATTTACAAGTACACTGGTAGTCTAGACTTCACTAAACACTAGTTTAGGTGCATGAATTGTACTTGAACTTATTCTTAGCCTTTATTCTAGTAATTGGCCAAAATTCACAGTATGTATAAAAGTTCATATACAAGCATAACATAAAGGTAGTAACAATATATTTTATAAGAATTATAACATGTAAACAAAAATATATTTTACCATTAAGGTCATATACAAGCATAAAGGTAGTCTAGGCTTCATTAAACACTAGTTTAGGGGCATGCTTTGTACTCGAACCTATTCTTAACCCCTATTCTTATAATTTGTTGAAACTCACAGTAGGGATTTCATAGCATAATCATTCACCTAACATGGGAATAAAAGCATATTTTTCATAAGAATTCATTCACAAGTACAAAAGTAGTTTGTACTTCACCAAACACTAGTCTAGGTGTATGATCTAGAGTTCTACTTGGATTATCATGCATATGGGTACATGTAACATTTTCTAAACATCAATACATAGAATGAAGCATGAGTTTAGGCTCAAACAACTTAGATAAGGTACTGACCCTAAGGAATAAATTATTTCCATCATGAAATAAAACACCCAATCACATGCATATCACTTGATTTAACCATAATTTCATGAAGGTCTATAAAAATCTGTTTTAAGGCATAATTTAAGGTCCCATGGCCGAATGTTACAGCGGTCCCTTAGCATAGATTCCACAAAATTTCGTGGCCTAAAACATTTATATAGCATGGAAACAATCATTAGAACAATAGCCTACTTCATGCATCAACATTTTTCCATTTCATGACTTGGCCGAATTCTTCCAAGTCCTTTACATCCATGGAGGGCATTCAAACACCATGAATCCATCATATATTCATTACATAAAGGTAGTAACAATTTCATGAACTCTTCCTTTAAGTTTTTGGACATAGAAAAGGGGGTACCCCTTTATGGCCAAAACTTCCCTCAAGGATTTCTTCCATTTTCTTTCACCCAACATCACAAGCAACATAAAAATCATAAAAAACACATAAAAAGCCATTATGTTGCAGGTGAGTGAGTCTTACCACTTGTTCTTATGTTCCCAAATGATCTCCAAATTTTGGAGAAGAAAAGACCTCATAAACTCTAGTACTCCTCTTGTTCTTCTCTTCTTTTGGTCTGGTTTTCTCTAGGAGGTGAAGGACTTGAAAATGGTAGCAAGGGGACCAAGGATTTAGGTGAGGAAGAGGAGAAAGGAGAAGAGTTTGGTGGAGAGAAAAGGGGAAGGTTTCTTGGTCGACATGCATTAGGCATTTCCTCCTCTTCATGGCCTTTTATGATGAGTAAAGAGGCAAGCACCTCATTAATGGTGTCTCTTCATCTTCTTTGTGTCTCTTCATCTTCTTTCCCAGTTATCTACAATTCCCCATCATCTTCTAATAGCACTCCCTTGCTAGGTGAATTGGTTAGCACATGCATGGTGGTAATATAGGTCCAAGGTTTAATCCTTGGTACATGCACTTTATTTTTATTTTATTTTTCATTTTATTTTTATATTATTTTCGAAAATTCCCCAAAAATTCCCCCATGATCATACTAATATTCCTAATTGAAATCCATTTATATTTATATTAAATTTCACCTAAAATCCACTAATAACGATGGTCTTAGAAAAGCCCGTTAGTACTTAGCTTCTCAATTTAAATGAGAAATTATGGATAATTAGGCTAAGGTTCGTACTAGTACCTCTAAACTCCTTCAAAACTATTTAGACGTGATCAATATTTTAAAAATAATATTGAGAAGATTTTTCGGGTCGTTACACAACCAAGGTAGTCTCTACTACTCCATATGAGATATGGAATAGTAAGAAATCTCATTTATCTCACCTAAAGATATGAGGTTGTCCTGCTTATGTAAAGCGGACTGTATCAGACAAATTAGACTCTAAATCTGATAAATATCTATTTATTGGATACCCTAAGGAAACGAAAGATTACCAATTCTATCATCCCTTGGAACAAAAGGTGTTTGTTTCAAGGCATGCTGTATTTCTAGAAAAAGAATTTCTTTTACAAGAAAATAGTGGGAGTAGCATTGAACTTGAAGAGGTTCAAGAAACTCCAATAGACATTACAGAGGCACCCAGTCCAGACCCACAACCAATAACTTATAATGATGAGCTATCAGTTAAACCTTAAACAACACCACTTCTTCATTGGTCTGATAGGACACGCAATATTCCAGAGAGATACGGATTTCTCATAAGTGAATCGAATGATGTGTTACTCATTAACGATGACGAACCTATCAGTTATAAAGATGTTTTGAAAAATTCAGAAAGGGATAAATGGCTTGAAGCCATGAAGTCGGAAATGGATTCCATGTACAAAAATCAAGTATGGGACTTGGTTAACCCACCTGAAGGGATTAAGCCCATAGGGTGCAAGTGGGTTTTCAAGAAGAAAACCGACATGGAAGGTAATGTTGTTACCTTTAAGGCTAGATTAGTGGCAAAAGGATATCGTGAGAAACAAGGAATTGATTATGATGAAACCTATTCGCCAGTAGCTATGCTTAAATCCATTCGGATGCTCCTAGCCATAGCAGCTCATTATGATTATGAGATATGGCAAATGGATGTGAAAAGAGCTTTCCTTAATGGAAACCTGCTTGAGGATGTATACATGATACAACCTGAAGGTTTCACATCGGTTAATAAAACCAAAGTATGCAAGCTTTGATGATCCATATATGGACTAAAGCAAGCATCCAGGAGCTGGAACATCCGTTTTGATGAGACAATCAAAGGGTTTGATTTCTCACAAAATCCTGACAAACCTTGTGTGCACAAGAAGGTTAGTGGGAGTGCAGTCGTATTCCTAGTGTTATATGTTGATGACATATTACTTATAGGAAACGATATATCAGTCTTACAGTCAATTAAAATTTGGTTGTCCAAAACTTTCTCCATGAAAGACCTAGGAGAAGCAACCTATATCCTTGGGATTAGAATCTATAAAGACAGATCAAAACGATTGCTTGGTCTTTCGCAGTCTACATATATAGACCGAGTGCTAGAAAGGTTTAGTATGTCGGAATCCAAGAAAGGTTACCTTCCCATCAGGCATGGGATCAACCTTTCGAAGTCTATGTGTCCGCGCACAAAAAATGAGAGGATTTGTATGAATAAGATTCTTAATGCATCCGCGATAGGATCTATCATGTATGCTATGTTATGCACTAGGCCCGATGTATCGTATGCTCTGAGCATCACAAGCAGAGACCCGTCTGATCCAGGAATGGATCATTGGGCGGTTGTCAAGACAATCCTCAAGTACTTAAGAAGAACTAAGGATGTGTTCCTAATATATGGAGAAGGTGATATGGTAATACGTGGGTATACAGATGTCAGTTTCCAGACAGATAAGGATGACTCCAATTCTCAGTCCGGATACATATTTATTTTGAATGGAGGCGCAATAAGTTGGAAGAGTTCCAAGCAAGACACCGTAGCGAATTCTACCACGGAAGCGGAATATATTGCAGCTTCAGGAGCAGCAAAGGAAGCAGTCTGGATCAAGAAGTTTGTCTCAGAACGTGGTGTTGTTCCAACCATTGATGAAGCAATATCGGTTTACTACAACAACAATGGAGCTATTGCACAAGCGAAGGAACCAAGGTCTCATCAACGATCCAAACATGTGCTTCGCCGGTATCATCTGATCAGAGAGATTATAAGTAGGAATGATATATAAATTGAGAAAATTCCCACTGAAAGGAATTTAGCGGATCCTTTAACTAAGGCCTTGCCTCAAAACAAGCTTGAGGGTCATGTTAGAGCCTGTGGTATTGGATACCGTAGCGATTGGCATTAGGCCAAGTGGGAGTTTGTTAGTGATATGAGAGAAGTATCCTAAGGCAATCGCCTTATGATTGTAAACATTTATTTTAATAAATGAATATTCACTATTTGAGTATACATGTTTGTGTATTTGATTGGATCATAAACTCATTTACTGAATTCCGCAATACAATTCACAGCATAAAGAATTTGTAATGGGATCACAACTAGTGATTATCTCTAAATGTGCAATTGTGAAGTATTGAAAATATCCCTAGTCGATGAATTGATAAATACGAACACTATCAATTCTGTTGAGACTAGCATGGGTTATTCTCTAATCAGCTGATTCTCACTGGCAGGCGACATTGGGATGTCCGGAAATAAACATGGATGCTAGTTAAGGGAACTAGTTCATTGGAGTAACTAGCTGTAAAACTTCACATGGTAGTCTATACATAGACATGTCAGTGAAGTCCTTACCGCAGCTTAAGTGCGATGTTCCTTTGACTTGCGGTGTTCAAGTCATCTTGGTCATGGAGACTTATACTTTGACATCTTAAGCAAGCATCTCTAAGGAGGTGTGGACCCAGGATGATTGGGTATAAGCCGAAGTGCCCGAAGATGTTTGAACAGCCTACAAAGGATTCACCACTCCTTGCGAGGAGATGTATAGCCGAGGCCTATCGTAGGATTGTTACTCGAAGCCTCTGGCCAGAGCATGACATGTTCAGAGTATAAATCTCTTAAATACATGAGAGTAAATAGAATCCGTAGGACGAGAAAACGTTACTTGGGCTAGGTGAGACGTAGTCAACCTAGTGGGGACTGACACACATAGACTATGTCCTGAACCAAGTGGGTATAAGATGGTGAAAGGAATGGGGTATGATTCATTATAGCGACTGAAAGGTTTCAGAATTGTTTCTGAGGTCAACCGTTGATCTTTTGATTAATTGGGGATCATGATGTACTACTAGGTATCACTCATGATCGTTCTATAATGATTAATTATAGACGACTAACATAAATCAAATGCCTATTTAGTCACACGCACTACGAGTAACCCGGGGGATTTAAAATGAGTTAAAAATTGGATTTTCCAATCAAGAGAGATTAGGTTTGGTTGAGCCAAATGATAAGTCGAATCTGAATTTTTCAGAGACGCATCGGAAGCGAAAAATGACTAAGTCTTTTGAAGACTTAATAGATGAATTAAATAAGTTTAATTCATTGGGGCGTGGCTTGGATGGGCCGGAGAAAGAGGGCCTCCATCCTCCTTGCTTGGCCGGCCAGAACAAAAGGGGAGAACCAAGTTTTTGGATCAATTTATAAAATAAACCAAGTGTGGTTTGTTTTATAATAAACCAAGGTTTGGTTTATTTCTTCATGGAAATTAGAATGAACCATGGATTGGTTTGTTTTATAAAATCAATCATGGATTAATTTACCATGATAAGGAAATTTATTCCATAGAAGAAAAGAGACATGATTGATTTTTATCATGAATTAAAATATAATTTTTACCATGATATAAAATCAAACTTGGCAAGATGGAATAAGTTATTCCATATTTGAGAGGCTTGATGGTTGAGAGGCTACTATATAAAGGACCCAAGGCATAGGCTTTCTGGCTCTCGGTCTCTCCTTCTCTTCTCCCCTTCTTGCCGTGCGCCAACCAGCCCCAAGAAGGCCGCCCCTGCCCTTTCCCTGCCGGTCATCCTTTTGTGGTTAGTCTTCTGACTTCTCTCTTGGTTTTTCTTGTCGCGTTCTCGGAGAATCTAGTAGTTCTTGAGAACACGAAACTCGTGGCTTTGTGAAGTCATCCCGAAGATACTCGGCGTGGACGCGAATAGAGGCGGAGCTTTCAAAGGACGCTTACGGTTGGATCTCATCCCTTCCTTCGAGTTACGCGAGGTAATACGAAAATTAGTTTATGTTTCTGCAAAATTTTAAATATATGATCATGTCTACACAAGATAAAATTACATGCTTAGATGTATGGTTAAATAATTAGAGAAATTATTTATGCTAAACCTTACGCTGCACGTAATTAATTTTAAAATTACGAACCCGCATCCATGTCAACATGCACCCGGATCCAACATCTTGGTGGGCCATGCCAAAAATAAAAGAAAAAGGAATAAAAATATAAAGTGCATGCGCCAAGGATTGAACCTTGGACCTAGAGTCTCATCGTGCATGTACTAACCAATTCACCTAGCAAGGGAGTGCTAGAGGAAAAGGAAGAGGATTTTAGTTGAGGCTAAGGGAAGTGAAGAGTCACCATGAGAGGAGACACCATGCCTCTTCACTTGCCCCTACACCTAGTATAAAAGGACTAGATGAGAAGGGAAGAGACACTTGAGTTATTGTTTTTCTCTTTTCTTCATCCACCAAGGCCCTTCCTCTCCTTCTCCTTCCTCCTTCTAGCCGAAACCCACAAGGGGTTTTCCCCTTTGAAAAGCTTCACAAGAAGACTTCTTCTTCAAGATCCAAGGGCTTCCTACAAGGCTACAAGGACTAGGGGTGATCTAAGGTCAAGAATGTCTTCATCCTCTTCTGTATTTAAGATCTAAAACCAAGATAACAAGGGTAAGACTTCCTCACCTGTGGTATACTATTTTTGATGTTATCTTTCATGATTTAAGGTTTTGTTGGGCTCTATGTTGAGAAAACCATGCACTATGGTCCCTACAACTTTCGGCCAAGGAAGTTTATGGGTCTAGGATGATGTTAAAAATCTCATGTATGCTTTCTAATGTTTTCTCATGATAAATAAAGAGTAAATGATGAGTTGTGAAATTTTTGTAGCACCCTAAGACCCCCCTACAAGTTTCGGCGACTTCCCTATTTTTAGGGTTAGGATTAGATCTAACCCTTCAAGCATGTATACTATGAATCCCTATGATATAATGAATGTTAATTGTAAATTTTATGAAAGTTTCATGGACTTATTGCGCTTCTAGGGTTTCGGCCTAGGCATGATTTAGGGCTAGAACCTAGGGATTAGATCCAATCAAGGGTTCTAATGACTTCTCATGGTATTGTATGTATTGCATTGGATGTTGATTTTGACCTATATGAATTTTTCCATGGACTTGTAGGCCTTTAAGGTTTCGGCCAAGACCCAATCTAGGGCTAAGAAATTAGGGTTAGCTCCAACTATGGGTCCTAATGGTTTCCTATGGCATTATAGGTAAATGTATGGGCTTTTCCTTACTTAGGGTATCTCACATGTTGATTGAATAATAGGATATCTCTTCTTTCCATTTTCGGCCAAGCACCTTAACTAGGGTTTGGGATGAGTTAGGGTTTGAAGAATACTTGTTTATGGCTTACTATGATGTATATATATGTTCCAGCATGTGTTATGAATTTTATGTTACCAAAAACCCTAACCTCATGTACTATGCTTCATGATTTTGTGTAACGCCCGCCCCTCTCACACTAGGGCGGGGTTACGCGAACATAATTTTTGTTTTAGCGGAAGCGTTTGAAACTTGAAACTTGAACATGTAAGCATGAAACCTTTTAAACATCTTAGACATTGAGGAGAGCATGCTAGGTACCTTTACATTCTTACTTGTATAATAGAAGCATGCCACATAGCCATTTCTTAAGACAGAGTAGTAAGTATGAGGAAGGATAACATAATACTAAAGTTCTTTAGTAAGTCATAACTAAGTACTTAGTATATGAGCGAGAGTGAGCATGAAATATCCATATGAGTCTAAATATCAGCAAGTAGCAACTTAATAAGTATGTTTCAACATTTAACATGCAAAACTCAGCATATGCATAAACTAATCAAAACATGAGTAGATCTTCTTCCACCATGCCACCACCACACACATCTTTGCCCCTCCTGCTGCTCCCTTTAGTTTAGCCATTCCTTACCCTTTTCTGCAGTACAAGGGAAACATGGAAACTATAAGCATATAGCTTAGTAAGATCCCTTCCTACTCACAAAATCATACGTTCCATCAAGTAGAGAAAGCATCACGTCATAATAGTGCATAGCATTAAAACTCTTACTTAACATAGCATAAGGGAGCATATGTACTTATCATAAGAAGCATACTTGAACTTAACATAATTCACCTTTATAGATTAATAGTCATATAGTCCTAACAAAAATGCGAATGCAAGATGCTCTTTTGAAACCATGCATAGGATGAGTACATGCATATGCTTTTCTTAAAATCATACATATAGGTACTTAAACATACATCCATCATCATTTGGGGGATCTTGGCTTGTACCACTTACATACATACATAATGCGCGCTTCCCTAATAGGCCGAGGTAGCTAGTCTCTAACCTACTAGGGAAACTAGGTCCGTTCATAGTCCGTCGACCTAGGGGCGTCTCGGGAGCCCATCCCCTTACTAGGTCCGTTCATAGTCCGTCGACCTAGGGGCTGCATCCGGAGCCCACCCGTGGACCTTGCTAGGATCCGGTACAAGCCATACAAAGTAAAATAGCATACATGGATTTTATCATATCATAAGCATAGCACATTCTTGTTTCTTACTAGGTCCGTTCATAGTCCGTCGACCTAGGGGTTGCATAACACATTCTTATCATATCATAAGCATATCATCATAACCTATCACATCATTGTCATATCATGAGCATGGCATGCCTCTTATCTTATCATGAAGAGTGCCTTAGTCCCGACTTACAGGGAAGCATCTCTTAGGCATTTCATCATACATAAGCCATGCATAACATAAGGGTGCTTAAAGAGCTTAAACATAGACATGTACATCATGATTCTTAGAGCATGAAAAAGCATGGGAGAAGACATGTTATCACCTATACTACTCATAGCATATCATGGGCATCCTTGGCGTGCCTAATTGGGGTTGTAGCTTCCCCCTTAGCCCAAATTCTTATTTAATCAGAAAATTCCAGCATATAAACTCTAAGTTTAGAGCATGATAAACCATGAAAAACATTACACTAACATCATACATTAAGGTAGGCATCATAGAGGAGACATTAGAAGGCATGTTGGGGTTGTTACCCCTTCTTAAGTCCTACTTATCATTCTTTACAGAAAATTCCAGCATACATACCTTAGTTTCCAAGCATGTTAAAATCATGAATAAACATCATATTAACATCATTAAGTGCATAGCATGTCATGGAGATCATTCATAAGCATAGTTGGGAAATATTACATGCAACCTCATCATACAATGTAATGTATGTTATAGGGAAGGACATTTGCATGCTTATGGGGAGTTTTGGACTTTACAAGTCCAAGAGTCTTATCTTAGCCGAAATTCACATCAACCATATCCTAGGTTTTTTTTGACAACATAATACCATGAATAACACCATATTTACATCACATATCATCTTATATATCATAGGGAGGGTCATTATCAAGCATACTAGGAGTTTAAACCTCTCTAAGCCCTAAAAGAGGTCCTTGGCCGAAAATTCCAGCAAGCCTACTCCGGGTTTTTGGGGGCTTAAGGACAAGGAAAACATCATATTATCATCATCTATTTAGTCACACATCATGAGGAAAAACATATGCAAGTATAGGAGTAGTTTAAACCCTCGCAAGCCCTAAAAACCTTCTTGGCCGAAAACATCAAGAGCTTCATCCTATGTTTAAACCATTTTAGGCACTCGAAACTATTGTAATGCAGGTGAGGGGATTACTTACATCCTCTCGCTTGAATCTCCACCAAGAAGTCCTTGAAGAGGAGGAGAGGAGAGCCCTTCTTGCGCTTCTTTTCCTTAGCCTTGCTTTAGTAGAAGGTAGTCTCTCTATAGGGCCCTCTTGGGAGTTTTTCTTATGGAGGAAACCTAGGGTTGGAGTTTCGAAAATTTGAGAAGGGGAGGGAGAGTTTTCGGTTTTGAAGAGGGAAGAGTGAGGAAGAAGAAGAGAGGAAGTTATTCCAACTTCTCCTTCTCTTATTTATACTTTTCTCATGAAGAGACATGTCTCTTCACTTCCCTAGCTTTAACAAGCATGTTTCTTATTCTCTCAACATGAAACATGGCTTGGTGTGTTGGTTATGACATGATTAGTGCAACTAGGAGGTTCAAGGTTCAATCCTTGCTTCCTCCTTTCTACCTCTTCTTTTTATCACATTTTGCACTAATCCATATCAAAGCCCATTAAGCCAAGCCCATCATGAAATTTCATAATAATGATAATGTTTCATGAATTTATAATATTTCATAATAATGATAATGTTTCATGAATTTATAATATTTCATAATAATGATAATGTTTCATGAATTCATAATATTTCATAATAATAATAATGTTTCATGAATTCATAATATTTCATATGGGAAAATTTTGGGGTGTTACAATCCTCCATACCTTATAAAAAGTTCGTCCCGAACTTTAAAATAATTCCGGATACTTTAATCGTATTGCCTCCTCTCGTTCCCAGGTGGCTTCTTCGAATTGCTCGTTCCGCCACAGAACCTTTACTAAGGGCACTTCCTTGTTCCTTAGCTTTTTGACTTCCCGATCTAGGATCTGAATAGGTCGGTGTTCGGAACTTAGGTTCTCTTGATCTTGTACTGGTTGGGGCTCTATCATCTGATTCACATCAGAGGTACATTTCCTGAGCATTGATACATGGAAGACATTGTGGATAGCCGACATTTCTGGCGGCAACTCCAGTTCGTAGGCCACTTTGCCTACCCGTCTCAGAATCTGATACGGTCCCACATATCTCGGACTCAGCTTCCCTTTCTTCCCGAATCTCATTACCCCTTTCATAGGGGCCACTTTCAAGAATACTGAATCCCCAACCTCAAACTCTAATGGTCTGCGTCGCTTGTCAGCGTAGCTTTTCTGCCGACTCTGAGCAGTCTCTATCCTCTGGCGGATATTCTTTATAGCCTGAGTGGTTTCGTCTATAATATCCGTCTGGAGTCCCATCTCCTTCTTTTCACCACTCTCAAGCCAGCATATAGGAGATTTGCATTTCCTTCCGTATAGTGCTTCATACGGTGCCATCCCGATAGTAGCCTGATAACTGTTGTTATAAGCAAACTCTGCCAGGCTCAGGTATCGACACCAGCTTCCCTTGAAATCCAAGGCACAAGCTCGTAACATGTCCTCTAATATCTGGTTTACTCTTTCAGTTGCCCGTCAGTCTGGGGGTGAAAGGCAGTACTGGATTTCAGCTTCGTGCCAAGAGCCTTCTGCACGTGTCCCCAAAAATCTGAAGTAAATCCACCATCCCTATCCGAGATAATGGTCTTGGGAACCCCGTGCAGTCGGATAATTTCCTTGACGTACAGTTGAGCCAGCTGCTCCACTGAGTAGGTTATCCTAATAGCCAGAAAATGGGCAGACTTGGTGAGTCTGTCCACAATAACCCATATACCATCATATCCATTCATCGTTCTAGGCAGCCCAGAGATGAAATCCATAGAGATGTCTTCCCATTTCCACTCGGGAATCGACAGAGGTTGCAGAACTCCTCCAGGCCTCTGGTGTTCTGCTTTGACCCTCTGGCAGGTCAAACACATACTGACATAGTGGGCTATATCCCGCTTCATACCGGACCACCAAAATTTGCTCTTCAGATCTTGATACATCTTGGTAGACCCAGGATGCATCGCATAAGGTGTTCCGTGAGCTTCCCCGAGAATCCTTGTCCGTAAGTCGGAGTCGTCGGGAACACATAATCGATCCCGGAGATATAAGACTCCGCTGTCTGAAATCCAAAATCCATCGTCCTTGCCTTCGAGAACCTCTTGCATGATTCTCTGAAGACTCGGATCATGATTCTGCTTTTCCAGAATATCGTCGAATAATGTCGGCGCAATCATCAGGGTGGACAACTGTCCTGATATGATTTCAATCCCGTAATTCATAATTTCTTCCCCTAAGGGTTGTGACAAAGCCGACAAGGACATTAAAGCAGCACATGATTTTCTACTGAGAGCATCGGCTACCTTGTTGGCTTTTCCCGGATGGTACAGGATCTCACAATCATAATCCTTGACCAATTCAAGCCATCTGTGCTGTCTCATATTCAGATCTTTCTGGGTGAAGAAATACCGCAGACTCTGGTGGTCTGTATAAACTTTACACTGAGTTCCATATAGATAGTGCCTCCATATTTTCAATGCAAAGACCATCGCTGCTAACTCTAAGTCATGGGTAGGGTAGTTTCTTTCATGTTCCTTCAGTTGCCTAGAGGCATAGGCAATTACCTTCCCATTTTACATAAGTACATCTCCGAGTCCCAGTTTGGATGCGTCGCTGTACATATCGAAACCCATATCGCTCTCTGGAAGAGTCAATATTGGAGCGCTAGTCAGCCTCCTTTTCAGTTCAGTAAAGCTCTTCTCACATTCCTCGGTCCATACATATTTCTTCTCTTTCTTTGTAAGAGTTGTCATAGGGGCTGCAATTCGAGAGAAGTTCTCTACGAATTTTCTGTAATAGCCTGCAAGCCCGAGGAATCTTCGAATTTCACTGGCATTCTTGGGTCTAGTCCAGTTACTCACCGCTCCGATTTTATTTGGGTCCACCATTACTCCTTCCTTGGAGATAACATGTCCCAAGAATGATACTTGATCGAGCCAGAACTCGCATTTGGAAAATTTAGCATACAGTTGTTCCTTCTGAAGAATCTGTAGTACTATACTCAGGTGCTCAGCATGTTCTTCGGGAGTTCTCGAATATATAAGGATATCGTCGATAAAGACGATCACAAATCTGTCGAGGAATGCCGAGAATACCTGATTCATTAAATCCATAAACATAGCTGGAGCATTGGTAACTCCAAATGGCATAACTACGAACTCATAATGTCCGTATCTGGTTCGAAAAGCCATCTTCGGTATATCCTCCTTTTTCACTCTAACTTGGTGATAACCAGATCTCAGGTCAATCTTAGAGAAAACCGTGGCTCCCTTCAGTTGATCGAACAGGTCATCTTATCC